>CM067359.1:9486519-9674019 GCA_034401795.1 Chaetoderma sp. LZ-2023a
ATTGTTCACAAAGAAGGGGGCTATGGATTTGGGTAGGGTGTTGTGATGGAAATTTTTCACAATAGTTAACATTTGGGATTGACCTATGTCAGTAAGTTTGAGTAGTTCTACTTCTTTAAACATATCTTGGCCTTCTGCTGGTCGAGAAAATCATTTAATGCTCATTTTTGGAGGCTTTGAATTTTAGATATTTTGTTTTTGTAAGTGTTAGTCCAAACATCATTGCAGTATGTGAGATACGGAAGGATTAAGCTGCTGTACAGTGTTTTAACTGTGTCATGTGTCATATATGGTTTTGATCTTTGGATGACACCTATTCCTCTTGCTACTTTCGCAGCAACTGTCTCAATTTGTTTGGCCCAGGTCAGATTGTTATCTAAATGTACTCCTAGAAACGTTGCATACGGGGTCTCTTAAATTTCTTTTTTGTTGATATAAATTTTCGGAATATCTTTATTTATATGTTCTCTAGATTTTTAAAATAACATATAGTTTGTTTTATCCACATTTAATGACAGCTTATTTAACGAAAACCAGTTGGTAATTTCTTCCATTTCCTCATTTACGTTTTTGTATAAAGTAATTATATCTTCATCAGAGAAAAAGGCATTGGTGTCATCCGCGAACAGTATTAGTGGCATGTGTTTGCATATATTGGGCAGATCATTCATATACAAGAGGAACAGCAGAAGGCCAAGGATGGATCCCTGAGGAACACCGCAAGTCAGTCTCCTACTTTCAGAGCAGGCTGCATTAAATTGCACGCATTGTGTTCTCTCATTTAGGTAGCTTTGAAACCAGTTGAGTGCAGTCCCTCAGATTCCATAGTAGGCAAGTTTTTCTAGCAAAATGGAGTGGTTGATCATGTCAAGAGCTTTCGAAGGGTCCAAGAAAATGCCTATTATGTGCTTTTTCTTTTTAATTGAATCAATTATTTTTTCTGTCATTTCAATTAGAGCTAGCAGTGTTGAGTGTTTTTCACGAAACCCGTATTGTGATGTATACAGAATTGACTTTTTGTCTAAATAGCTAATAAGCCGATTATACATAAGTCGTTCCATTAATTTGGAGAAAAGTGGAAGAATTGAGACAGGTCAATAGTTTGTGAAGTTAGATGAATCCTTTGCTTTGTATATAGGTGTTACTCGTGCAGCGTTATTTTTTGATGGAAAGATGCCTTGCATGATAGATAGATTACAAATGTGGTTGAGGGGTATTAGTAGGTCTAACGTGCAGTGTTTGAAAATACTCCATTTAAATTCTATGCAGGGTTTAGTTTGTTAAGAATGTTAGAAATTTCTTCATTGCTGATTGGGTTAGCGAAAAAAGAGGATTGATAGTCGCTTGTGAGATAATCCCTATATTTGCTACAGGATGATGATTTTATTTTATCTGAAAGTGTTGGACCTATATTAACAAAATCATCATTGAATCTTGTTGAAATTTCAAGGTCATAGGTTTTTAATTTTAATAATCGTATATAAAAGCTTATCAAATTTAATGAAGTTTGTGCCTAACCCAAACGATTGCAAAGAATTAAAAAGAAAATCCCATTCCACACAGTCAAATGCCTTTTCGTTGTCCAAGGCAATCACAGCTGAGGGGATGCTATCCTTCTCAACCAATTGTATACGTTCTCTTATTAACATGGTATTGGTTAAAATTGTCCTCCTGGGTACAGTACATCTCTGCTCTGTTCCAATAATTTCTCCTAAAACACTACCAAGTTTCAATGCTAGTGCTCTGGATATTATTTTATAGTCTACACATAGTAGAGAAATTGGTCTGTAATTCTGAATTCGACATCTGTACTCTCGTTTATATATTAGCCTTACGTATGCCCTAGCCATAGTTGGTGGTAAATGGCCTTTCTCAAAGATTTCAGTGGCTAACTCTTCCATTATTGGACCTACAAGGAGCCAAAAGGTTTTGTAAAATTCAACTGGAAGGCCATCACATCCACGTGTTTTTTTCTAATTTCATACCTTTAAGGGATTTAGTTAAATTTTCTAGTGTTAAGGGTTGATCACAGAATTCACTGCCTGTGTCTGGCACTTTTTTGTCTATATGTGCTAGCAAATCCAATTTTGCATCTTCATCAATTCCCTCTGACTTGTACAATGACTCATAGTAATTGGATACAATAGTACTCATTTCATTGTTGGTAAAGACGGTTGAACCATCTGGCATGTTTAATGAGCACATCACCTTATCTATTGCCCGTGCTTTTTCTAATGTGCAAAAATATCGGGTTGGCTTTTCCCATTCTGCATGCATCTGGGCTCTTGCTCTAATTTTTGCACCCTCAAAATCATATTGTTCTATATCTCTTATTTTACTTTTAATTTTAACCAGTAATTCATAATAATTATCTTCACCATTATTTACTTTAGCATTAGTTTTCATCAGTGATCGATGTGTTCTTGCATTTGCGTATTTTCTGTGCTTTTATAATAGCATACTGTCGGGAAACATACTTTAAATCCAGTTTTACATCCTCCCCCCATTGCAATGTGCTCTTATATGATGCTTTCCTATTAATCCAATGCTGCCAACAACTCTCTATGTTATTCTTATAAAATTCTTCTCCCAAATTTCCAAAACCCAACCCCTTTTGTTACCCAGTCAGCATGGACAACGGTTACACAAACCATGTTGTGATCTGAGAATGCGACTGACTTAATATTAGCATCTCTCCAGTACCCTGTCAACAAACTATTTGCATAAATTATGTCGACCCTTGAACCAACTTTACCATCTGCCGAAAAATATGTAAGATCTATAGGTGTCAACTAAATTTTCATTATCATATATTTGTTTTAAGAGTCTATGTGATGTATCAGTATAAGTTGAAGTTGCATTCCTGTCATTTTCTTTATCTATGACACAATTAAAGTCGCCACCCATTACTATATTCTCAGTGATGTTATCTAGTGCAGTTGTAGACATCTCATTAAAAAAATTACGACGTAGTTGATGAGATGTAGGTGCATATATACACAGCAACGTGAAGACTTCTGAATCCTTGTTTCCTGTATCAAAGCAACGTCAATCTGCTAATTTTTTAGAGTCTCTGGTAAGTGAAGCTGCTTTATGTCGCTATTTAAGCCTCTACCCGCCATTATTAAGCTAACTATATTTTTCGACACTCTCTTAGACCATTTACCTATTTTACTATCAAACTCTGTACTTCTTAGTTAAACTTTTTCCAATTGCTTATATTTTAATAAATCTGAATCATGACGCAGATGCTTATATTTAACCCGTTTTACTGTCACATATGGAACTAACACCTCTCCTGACTCTGCCCTGTAATGACCATTTCATCGGGTGATTTAGAACTCTGTGTTTGAATGGCTATATCGAATTCAGCCCCTGTTTTATTATCGTCTTCTATATCGCATTCCTCTATTTCTGATTCAGAACTGTCTCCATCTTTCTGTCGCTTTGTTCCGAGACACCAATTACTTTCTCTATATCATTTAAATCGTCTAGCTTGAGTGTACTCAGTGGAGTTAGTTTCAGTATCTTGCGACCTGAATTTTACTTGTCCTAAATTAAAATTTTCTTCCAGAGGGCATTGATCATCATCTTCAACTTGTGAGGAATTAACCTCTCTGACATCAGACTTGGATTGACTTGTTACTGGAGTAAGACTTAGCCCCTCACCTAGAACCTCTATTTCATCGCCTACAACTACAGCGATTGGATTCTTACTCTTTTCACCATGCTCCTTATTAACATGGACTTCAGCTACAATCTCAGCAACTACCGGTTATATGAGATCTTATTAGAAACATGCTTCTCATTAACATGGATTTCAGCTACAATCTCAGCAACTACCGGTTCTATGACATTCTCTTTAGAAACATGCTTCTCATTAACATGGACTACAGCTACAATCTCAGCAACTACCGGTTCTATGACATTCTCTTTAGAAACTTGCTTCTCATTAACATGGATTTCAGCTACAAACTCAGCAACTACCGGTTCTATGTCATTCTCTTTAGAAACATGCTTCTCATTAACATGGATTTCAGCTACAATCTCACCAACTACCGGTTCTATGACATTCTCTTTGGAAACATGCTTCTCATTAACATGGACGTCAGCTACAATCTCAGCAACTACCGGTTCTATGAGATTTTTTTAGAAACATGCTTCTCATTAACATCCGAGAAACACGGGTGTGACGACACCCGCTTGGATCTTACGGAGAATGATATCAGCCGATAATCATGTTAAAACACCGATAAGCCAACACCTAATTTCATATCTGCCGATCGCCTGTTGGGGATTTAAAGGAAGGCGATCATCTGGCATATTTCGTTGTTAGCACACGTCCCAGATTCTTTGGGGTTAGAAATTGGAACATGCGACACAGACGAAATTTTAGAGTCCTAAGTCTTTTAACTATGGAATAACATGGAAATATACGACCTGGTTATCATCGGAAGCGTCCATATTAATCCAAAATATCCTTTTGAGAATGCACAAGCTATCACAATTAATCACAGTAAAAAGACTTAGGCGTAAACAATCTTGAGACTTTCCAACTGCAAAAAGCATGTATTCTCTTGTCGCTATGCAAACAAGAATGAGCTTCATGGTAGACGGGTACTCGGCAGGTGGGAGCCGAGTACCCGGTTCCAAGGAGTCGGTAAATCTTTCTAAGTCTATAGTCCTAGAGCCAGCTGTCAGGGCCAGCTGTATATCAGAAGAAATAGAATGGTGAGTATTGATCGAAGGTTAAACATGCTTCTCATTAACATGGATTTCAGCTACAATCTCACCAACTACCGGTTCTATGACATTCTCTTTGGAAACATGCTTCTCATTAACATGGACGTCAGCTACAATCTCAGCAACTACCGGTTCTATGAGATTTTTTTAGAAACATGCTTCTCATTAACATGGATTTCAGCTACAATCTCAGCAACTACCGGTTCTATGACATTCTCTTTAGAAACATGCTTCTCATTAACATGGATTTCAGCTACAATCTCAGCAACTAACGGTTCTATGACATTCTCTTTAGAAACTTGCTTCTCATTAACATGGTTTTCAGCTGCAATCTCAGCAACTACCGGTTCTATGTCATTCTCTTTAGAAACATGCTTCTCATTAACATGGATTTCAGCTACAATCTCACCAACTACCGGTTCTATAACATTCTCTTTGGAAACATGCTTCTCATTAACATGGACGTCAGCTACAAACTCAGCAACTACCGGTTCTATGAGATTTTTTTAGAAACATGCTTCTCATTAACATCCGAGAACACGGGTGTGATGACACCCGCTTGGATCTTACGGAGAATGACATCAGCCGATAATCGTGTTAAAACACCGATAAGCCAACACCTAATTTCATATCTGCCGATCGCCTGTTGGGGATTTAAAGGAAGGCGATCATCTGGCATATTTCGTTGTTAACACACGTCCCAGATTCTTTGGGGTTAGAAATTGGAACATGCGACACAGATGAAATTTTAGAGACCTAAGTCTTTTAACTATGGAATAACATGGAAATATACGACCTGGTTATCATCGGAAGCGTCCATATTAATCCAAAATATCCTTTTGAGAACGCACAAGCTATCACAATTAATCACAGTAAAAAGACTTAGGCGTAAACAATCTTGAGACTTTCCAGCTGCAAAAAGCATGTATTCTCTTGTCGCTATGCAAACAAGAATGAGCTTCATGGTAGACGTTAACATTAACATGGATTTCAGCTACAATCTCAGCAACTACCGGTTCTATGACATTTTCTTTCGAAACAACTTGCTCTGCACTTTTATCAGCACCCTTTTTGACAGATTTGTTCTGCGGGCATCACCACTTAAAATGATCAGATGACCCACAAACTAGACATTTGCTTTTGTTAGGGAAATCTGTTGCAAGATGAGGAAAACCATACTACTACAATATATAATGGAGAATAATACAAATATATAGTACCAAAGACGTCAGAGAAGAGCTAAACACTAAATAAATAGTGTCCCCTTTTGAAACCCTAACGTCTACCAACAAATATACGAATATATAGTACAGTCGTATATTTGTTAGGTTGAACCACTTATTAAGTGGTTCACTAACACCTAATCGATCAAAGTGGTTTCCTAAAGTATACTAACAAATATATGAATAGATAATACAGTCATATATTTGTTAGTCTGTTCGAGTTGATCGGGGACAGCCAACTGACTATAAAGATTTATATAATCAAAGAACTAGGCTTGCACTTACAAATGACAAAGGAATTAAATCTACTCACTCAAGCGATCTTGCCAAATATAATGAGCTAGCCAACGAACTATTGAAATAGTATACTGGCGCGGGGAGAAATGTATTGCATTGACCACAGTAAGAGAAGACCTATTAATTGGCGGAAACCGCCAGTTAAGAGGCGTGCCTTTAAAAAATGGAGACACAAAATCCGCTCCAACTAAGACAAGAATTTACAAATTAAACATAAAGTTTGAAAAGAAATACTAATACGAAATATATATACAAAATTTATCTACAAAATCGCGCTGGAAACCAGCACATTCGGGCAGCAATTGCAGAGCTAAATAAACGTGTGCGTTTACTTCGACTACTACTACTACTACTACTACTACTACTACTACTACTACTACTACTACTACTACTACTACTACTACTAGTACTTTTTTTTCTTTTTTTTTTGAAAAACCGACGCTGACGCAGTCGGACAAACTTCACGGAGGAACTCCTTTAAAAAGGCTTGCAAACCCCCAGAAAAAACCTGGTGAACTAGTAATCTTGATTAATATTACACCAAAACAATGATAAATAATGAGCATTAATACAATCTATAATACATATGGCTTAAAAAGTATAGATACAAAACAATGGGCTGATAAAGCTCCGATAGCAAAGCAAAACTTAACAAAGGCATTACTATTCAACCCAGGTGTAGTAGTAGACCCGTGTGGCGAGTGCAACTATCCAACAAATGAAAAGTGCCTCGTCAATCTATGACAAATAAATCAATCATTGACGCCAGTGGGCTGATTCTCTAAAGATCAGCGGGCGTAGTAGCATTTGGGTATTATAATACATATAGTCGGCAGAAAAATTTCTGAAAAATAGATGGCGCTCTTGTTTACATTTTCAATTTACTTTATTGTAAGGTTTTGTTAATTACCATTCAATCCATGTGTGGTAGTAGACCCGTGCGGCGAGTGCAACTATCCAACAAATGAAAAGTGCCTCGTCAATCTATGACAAATAAATCAATCATTGACGCCAGTGGGCTGATTCTCTAAAGATCAGCGGGCGTAGTAGCATTTGGGTATTATAATACATATAGTCGGCAGAAAAATTTCAGAAAAATAGATGGCGCTCTTGTTTACATTTTCAATTTACTTTATTGTAAGGTTTTGTTAATTACCGTTCAATCCATGTGTGGTAGTAGGCCCGTGTGGCGAGTGCAACTATTCAACAAAAGAAAAGTGACTCGTCAATCAATGACAAATAAGTCAATCATTGACGCCAGTGGGCTGAGTCTTTAAAGATCAGCGGGCGTAGTAGCATTAGGGTAGCATACCATATATAGTCAGCAGGAAAATTACAGAAAAATAGATGGAAATAGATGGCGCTCTTGTTTCCATTTTTGATTTACTTTGTTGTAAGGTTTTGTAAATTACCCGGGAACAAATAACCCTATAAAACTCTGTGCAAATTCCTAAAATTACCTGGGACAATTTTATAATTCAATGGCAACTTACTTTATCGATTGATTTTTAAATTACCCCAGTCTGTTTATTTGTTAACATGAATTATTAAACATAACAATATCAAAGTGCAGACTAAAATGAATTACATGACACAGATTAATTAAAAGACACAGATAAATCAGCTGTAGTAATTAAATGATTTAAGCTAGTGCAGGCTCATTTATTTTTACAGCTCCCAACTCTATTGAAACTATGTTTGTTTTGCACCATATGTCCTTGAATACTTTTTCTTTACCATGCTGCTTTAATCTAAAATATTCGCAGGGAATATGATTCTGCAGCAAGGAACGAAATATTGCCTTTATTGCTCTATTGTGATTGCCCATAGATGGATTTGTCGTCTGTGCACACCGATGTTTCCAAATGGCCCAAACACCTATGGTTAGTATTGTTATTAACATAGTCCTTTCAGACTTTATGATATTTACACCGCTTGATCCAAATTCTCTAAATAAGACTACATGCGTGTCTAGAACAAGAGGCTTCGCTCCAAATTTTGCCAAGATTTGGCTGATATAGTCCCAAAATTGTGACGATATTGGACATTCCGCAAATAAATGCTCGATTGTTTCCTCGTCTGCTTGACATAAGTAACACCTATCAGAAGTCGTAATATTGCACTTGTATGTCAAGTGTCCCACCCATAGCGGTCGATGTAGTAATTGCCACAATAAATCACGAGCCATATTTGGTATGTATGGAGAATGTAAGATTTTCCATACATTTTTCCAACTGGATGGTTTATAGCTTGAGTCATCCCATCTCCTAATTGCTATGGGATGTGTTACTTGTTTTCGTCTCATAATATGGTACCATTCCTTGGATCTCATCTTGTATTTTAACATCTCATCATCAAGAACTAATGCGGGTTGTGGAGACAAACTATTATTATTTACATTTGGCAGACGAAACCATTCAATTCGTACAGCATGTTTTATTTTATTTAGCAACCGCTGGACATCTATATGCCTCATATGTGTTTTTCTAGCTACTTCTTGCATTGAAATCCATCTACGTGTTTGAGGGTGTATCATATCAGATAAATGTTGAATTCCTTATTTTGCAAAGGACGGTAGATAAAGTACTGCATTGTTATAACATATATTACTATTGCCCCACAATTGCTGTTCTAGTACTTCCTTCCAGCACGCAGGTGGAGGCATGTATCTGTCAAATATTTCTAACTCCTTAACTTGATCTTTAAACACATCTGGTATCATTTGGCTATTCGGAGGTGGCTTCTTTGAGTTAAAACATGCTTCGCCAGAAATGATTCTACAATTCTCTCCATGAGAGCTCGTGAAACACATGCCCACATCTCATCTGATGTAATAAGATCATCCAAAAATTTTAACCTTAAAGAAACACATTTCACCTTAATATCAATTAAATCAAGTCCTCCTTCTAACTTAGCATTATTGAGAACACGATGGGAAACTAAATGATTCTTTTCTTCCCATATGAATGACAATATCAACTCATTAACCTCCTTTTCTACATGTTTTGGCATGTGTACAACAGATGCTTTATACCATAGCCCAGATAATGCGAAGTTGTTGACAACAAACACTCTACCAAAGATTGAAAGACGACGACGCTTCCAATTTGCTAATATTCTCTTAAGCTTAGATACTCGTTCATTCCAATTTTGTATTGTATTCGGTTTCCTGCCAAAATAGATGCCTAAAATCTTAATGGTATCATTAGACCAATTGATCTCAAGTGGCTGGTCATTCCGCTCTTTCCATGGCCCCAAAAATAATCCTTTGGATTTTCCTTTATTGATTTTCAAACCAGATGCATTTTGGAACTTTTCTAGTACGTGGTTTAAAATTGCAAAATCATTGTTTGAACTGGTAAACACAGTTGTGTCATCAGCATATTGTGACAGCTTAAGTGGTCCTTCTATGCCACGAATACATATGCCTTGAAAGTTATTATTTTGCCTCAGTGCTATGCCAAGTGATTCCATCACAATAACAAATAATAATGGCGATAGGGAACACCCCTGTCTAACCACACGTTCTAAGACAATTTCTCTGGATAATTGATTGTTCACTAAATAGCTACTCTTGATATCCGTATATAAAATCTTAACCCATTTAATAAAGTTTGAGCCTAACCCAAACGATTGCAAAGAATTAAAAAGAAAATCCCATTCCACACGGTCAAAAGCCTTTTCATTGTCCAAGGCAATCACAGCTGAAGGGATGCTATCCTTCTCAATCAATTGTATAAGGTCTCTTATTAGCATGGTATTGGTTAGAATTGTCCTCCTGGGTACAGCACATGTCTGCTCTGTTCCAATGATTTTTCCTAAAACACTACCTAGTTTCAATGTTAGTGCTCTGGATATTATTTTGTAGTCTACACATAGTAGAGAAATTGGTCTGTAGTTCTGAATTAGACGTCTGTCATTTCCTTTATATATTAGCCTTACGTATGCCCTAGCCATAGTTGGTGGTAAATGGCCTTTCTAAAAAATTTCAGTGCCTAATTCTTCCATTATTGGACCTACAAGGTGCCAAAACGTTTGGTAAAATTCAACTGGAAGGCCATCACACCCCGGTGATTTTTCTAGTTTCATACCTTTAAGGGATTTAGTTAAATCTTCTAGTGTTAAGGGTTGATCACAAAATTCACTGCTTGTGTCTGACACCTTTTTGTCTATATTTGCTAACAAATCCAATTTTGCATCTTCATCAATTCCCTCTGACTTATACAATGACTCATAGTAATTGCATACAATAGTACTCATTTCATTGTTGGTAAAGACGGTTGAACCATCCGGCATGTTTAATGAGCACACCACCTTATCTATTGCCCGTGCTTTTTCTAATGTGCAAAATATCGGGTTGGCTTTTCCCCTTCTGCGTGCATCTGGGCTCTTGCTCTAATTTTTGCACCCTCAAACTCATATTGTTCTATATCTCTTATTTTACTTTTAATTTTAACCAGTAATTCATAATAATTATCTTCACCATTATTTACTTTAGCATTAATTTTCATCAGTGGTCGATGAAGTGTTTTCTTGCGTTTGCGTATTTCCTGTGCTTTTCTAATAGCATACTTTCGGGAAACATACTTTAGATCCAGTTTTACATCCTCCCACCATTGCAATGTGCTCTTATATGATGCTTTCCTATTAATTCAATGTTGCCAACAACTCTCTTCTTATTCTTATAAAATTCTTCTCCCAACAGTGTTGTATTTAATTTCCAAAACCCGACCCCTTTTGTTACCCAGTCAGCATTGGCAAAGGTTACACAAACCATGTTATGATCAGAGAATGCAACTGGCTTAATATTAACATCTCTCCAGTACCCTGTTAACAAACTATTCACATAAATTCTGTCGATCCTTGAACCAACTTTACCATCTACCGAAAAACATGTAAGATCTTTACCATGAGGTTTTGATATTCTATAGGTGTCAACTAAATTTTCATTATCACATATTTCTTTTAAGAGTCTATGTGATGTATCAGTATACGTTGAAGTTACATTCCTGTCATTTTCTTTCTCTAAGACACAATTAAAGTCACCACCCATTACTAAGTTTTCAGTGATGTTATCTAGGGCTGTTTTAGACATCTCCTTAAAAAAATTACGACGTAGTTGATGAGATGCAGGTGCATATATACACAGCAACGTGATACGTGTTTGTTGTATATCTAGCGTGACTCTCACCCAGCGACCATTTGCACCTGATACTGAAGAGATTATATGTACATAGGCTGAACAACGAGGGAGTATAACAATTGCTACGCCTGCACTATTATCTTGAGATAATGAATAAAATATTCTGGATCCAGAAATCTTTTCTAAATTATCGTATGATTCTGACTTCTGAATTTTTGTTTCCTGTATCAAAGCAATGTCAATCTGCTCATTTTTCAGAGTCTCTAGTAAGTGAAGTTGCTTTATGGCACTATTTAAGCCTCTACAATTGAGTGTGCAAATTAGCATAAAAGGTAATAAAATGCTGTGTAAAACCGCCATTATTAAGATAACTAGATTTTGTTTTTTCCGACCCTCTCTTAGACAATTTACCTATTTTACTCACAAACGCTGCATTACTTAGCCCAACTTTTTCCAAATGCTTATATTTTAATATATCTGAATCATGACGCAGATGCCTATATTTAACCCCATTTGCCGTCACATATGGAACTAACACCTCTCCTGCCTCTGACCTGTACATGACCATTTCATCAGGTGATTTAGAACTCTGTGGTTGAATGGATATATCAGATTCAGCAACTGACATATTATCGTCTTCTATATCACTTTCCTCTATTTCTGATTCAGAACTCTCTCCATCTTTCTGTCGATTTGTTCCACTCAATCGATCCGAGACACCAATTACTTTCTCTATATAATTTAAATCGTCTAGATTGAGTGTACTCAGTGGAAAATCAAAGTTAGTTTCAGTATCTTGCGACCTGAATTTTACTTGTCCTAAATTAAAACTCTCTTCCAGAGGGTATTGATCATCATCTTCAACTTGTGTGGAATTAGCCTCTCTGACATCAAACTTGGATTGACTTGTTACTGGGGTAAGACGTAGCCCCTCATCTAGAACCTCTATATCATCGCCTGCAACTACAGCTATTGGATTCTTAGTTTTTTCCCCATGCTTCTCATTAACATGGACTTCAGCTACAATCTCAGCAACTACTGATTCGATGACATTTTCCGTAGCAACGTGCTTCCCATTAGTATGGATTTCAGCTACAATCTCAGCAGCTACCGGTTCTATGACATTCTCTGACATATTTGTTCTGCGGGCATCACCACTTAAAATGATCAGATGATCCACAAACTAGACATTTGTTTTTGTTAGGGCAATCTGTTGCAAGATGTTCTGTGCTTAAGCAGATTCTACACTCTTTGATTTGCCCCCTGTACCATAATGGCAAGATAAATCGACCATCTATGGTGACCTTGCTTGGGAGAGGTTGTTCTCCCTTTTCAAACCAAATTCTTCTGATGCCATTTTCTAAGGTTCGATCAAATGGATAGGTCTCGTGTTCTACTTTGTCCACTTTGCCATACTTGATCAATTCAGTGATAACCCGTTCATCTGGGATCTCTAATGGAACCTTCATCTTGACTAATAGACGATCAGCATCTATTTCCTCCACATTACACACCTCACCCTTCACGACAAGGACCTCGTCGAGTAACTTTTCCTTCACACATTCATTAACTACGGTGACATTCCATACAGATTTGGAAACATTAACGAGACCTTGAAGGACCCGTGGCCCTGCCCCAACTACATCTTTCAACCCATGATACACCTCAATTGCCGAAACACCCCAAGCCTTTGTCGTGATTTTAAGACTCAGGGTACGCTTATATGAGGTTGCCATGGTGTTTTATAAAAAGAGGAACCCCATACTACTACAATATATAATAGAAATATATAACACCAAGACGTCGGGGAAAGAGCTAAACACTAAATAAATAGTGTCCCCTTTTGAAACCCTGACGTCTACCAACAAATATACGAATATAGAGTACAGTCGTATATTTGTTAGTTTGAACCACTTTCTAAGTGGTTCACTAACACCTAACGGATTAAAGTGGTTTCCTAATGCATACTAACATATTACAGTCATATATTTGTTAGTCTGTTCGAGTTGACCGGGGACAGCCAACTGACTATACAGATTTATATAATCAAAGAACTAGGCTTGCACTTACAAATGACAAAGGAATTAAATCTACTCACTCAAGCGATCTTGCCAAATATAATGAGCTAGCCAACGAACGATAGAAATAGCATACTGGCGCGGGGAGAAATGTATTGCATTGACCATAGTAAGAGAAGACCTATTAATTGGCGGAAACCGCCAGTTAAGAGGTGTGCCTTTAAAAAATGGAGACACAAAATCCAACTAAGACAAGAATTTACAAATTAAACATAAAGTTTGAAAAGAAATACTAATACGAAATATATATACAAAATTTATCTATAAAATCGCGCTGGAAACCAGCATATTCGGGCAGCAATTGCAGAGCTAAATAAACGCGTGCGTTTACTTCGACTACTACTACTACTACTACTACTACTACTACTACTACTACTACTACTACTACTACTACTACTACTACTACTACTACTACTACTACTACTACTACTACTACTGCTGCTGCTGCTACCGGTACTGCTACCATCATAGAACTATAAATTGTATGTACATGCATTTTACTGTACTGCTAATATTCTAGCGCCACAATCATTATGTACATTTTACCCTCATATGTTCTTGATTGGCCTAAGTGTAATAAAGTGAACTTGAACTTGAACTTGGTAGATAGGTCGATCGGTCGAGCAATTTCAAATACAGAACAAAATCATAAAGAATGGAAACTTAGAGAATGATTTCGGATTAAACAACTGAGGAATCCAGTTTATAGATCAATCGTATGACGTCATAATCAACAACGTCGCATGTAGGTTGTTGCGATAATCAATTATGACATGATGAATGACGTGATTAAGTCCGCCTTAAACGCTTGTAATAGTCTGCCAATTCGTAATTGTATGCCTTTACTACTTGATAACCATTCTGTTGATATTTTGAAACTAACTTGACTGGGTGCTGTTGCTGCAACATCCAGCAACAGCGCCCTGTCAAATTAATTTCAAAATTTTCAACAGCTTACCTGTATAATTGTCTGAAAATTGATAGTCAAGGAGTGTAGGGATCGATCAACCCAAACACGGGCAAAGCGTGGGTGGACCTGGGCTAGAGATTGGCGGGACATAGGTAAAACTGAATTCATTCATTAGAATTGATTACATGAGATAATCCCATTTATTCTTACATGCAATCGGGAAAAAATGTTCTGTATTTGAAATTGCTAACGTGATATCTGAAAAAAGATGCTCGCCATCTTACTGGATATTTGATTTTACTGACAATGTAGTCGCACAACCTCCGTGTTGTCAAGAAGATCTATTTCTATATATTTGCTCATTGAATATCCACGTGGAGACCAGGAGAAGACTATTTTTGACAATCTATCACTCAAATAACTGGCTCGATTCTAGAGACAGTAATATATTCCAGATGTAATTCTTTGAGAATGCCATTCTCTTCGCCTGCAAATGGACATTCTCCAAGACAATGGAGCTTTCCATTTTGGATATGCCCCACCCATCTCTAGCTAATCTCCACACGCACCTCTGCCGTGTTGGGATCAATCGATCTCTGAACGTCCAGACCATCAATTTCCAGAAAACTATACAGGTAAGCTATTGAATATTTTGGAACTAATTTGACTGGGCGCGGTTGCTGCCTATGGCAGTAACAGGGTTCAGTGAAATTAGTTTCAAAATATTCAACAGCATGTTTATTAAATAGTAGAGACATACAATTCGTACAATGTGTCAGATTATTAAGAGTTAAAGACGGGCCAAATAGAACCATTTATGACGTAATGATTATGACGTCATCCTACACGATACTTAGTTAATTGAGATGTCATATGACGTCAGATGATAGATGGATACTCTGGAAAGGTGAATTGCAGAGGCCGGCTTCGCCATGAAAGGGTTAGAATAAATGACGTTTTCAGAATCGCCCTTTAGCTTGGACTGAAATTAATTATAATTTGCTTTTGTTCTGAATGCTAAAGAATGAGTTTTGACTTGGAAGAATTTATCTAACTTGCACCCTTTCTTTCCGCATTTACAAAATTCTCCTTCACCTAGGTTTATGACGTTTGTACCATATTTACATTATACTATTTGAATGGACGTTGTTGCTGTCAAAAGTTTTGAAAGCGTATCTGTATAGTTACCTTTAAATTGAGATTCATGTCATTCAGGGTTCAATGTGTTAAAATGGATTCTGATCGGTGCACGTATTAAGTTGGCGTAGCTTAGCTCGAAATGGGCGAGGCATAGCAAGAAATGAATTCATCTATACAAAATCATTAGCAGTCAAACTGAAATACGTGAATTTTAATTTTCAGAAAACTATGCTTGTAGGTAGGCTGTTGAATATTTTAAAACTAATTTGACTGGGTACTGTTGTTGCCTGTGGCAACAGCGCCTAGTTAAATTAGTTTCAAGTCATTCAAGAGAATGGTTATTAAGTAGTAAAGACTTACAACTCGTACAGCTGACGGACTATTAAGAGTTCCTGACGGTCTTAGCTACGCCAGTTATGACTGATTTTAATTGTGCGGTTAGCCTACCTGTGACGTATTTGATTATGACGTCATGTACTTGACTGATAGATAGCATTTCTCTATTCTAATATCGCGAATACGTTTTCTCTGGGCTTGTTGCTGTATTTGTCGAATGTGATACGAATCGAATTTAGACCTTTGGAATTTAGGCTTTTCGAATTTAGACATTTCTAGAGGGCAATGTTTGCATATAGGCCTACGTGGTAACCAGGAATGAATTCATGTCTCAGAGACTTCGGCGAAGCATCATTGTTTTCACTCTGGGTTTAGTGGAGTGATCTTCTCCAAACTTGAGTGATGTTTGTAGGTGGGGTCCCAAAGAGGTTTGCCAATTAAAAAACAAAATAGAGCAGCTACAGCATAGAGCAACAACTTTCAGAAACATTGTTTTCACATTTGACCTCACAGTGGCCTGATTGAAAAATATATCAATGACGCGTCTATTGGACAAAATCTACCCTTGTTTAAGAAGGTCAAATATCTACGCGCAATGGATGAATTCAGTTTTATCTATGTCCTGTCCATCTCTAGCTAAGCTCCATCCACGCTTTGACCCTGTTGGGATCGATCGATCCCTGCACTGTCTGAATCGCAATGTCTGAATGGCGCGATTTAGTCTGTCATAAATGCTTAATAGTCCGTCAAGTTGTACGAATTGTATGTCTTTACTATTTAATAAACATTATGTTGAATACTTTGGAACTAATTTAACTGGGCGCTGTTCACAGGCAAGGTAGTTTCAAAATATTCATCAGCTATAGGTTATATCTGAGCTACACGGTAGTTATTTCATGTGTACACAAACAGATAATGTTTAATATTCGTTTTTTATGCATATTTTGGAACCGTCTTAAAACTAGAAATCAGAATACGGTTACTGTCCCTTTAAATAAAATACAATTTTCCTGTCTGTGCTTTGATTAACAGGAAATCAGGAAAGTCCTGCAATTATTCATATGTATCAGTTGTCTGACGGTGATACACACAGCTTCACCACAGCAATGTCCATCCGCGACAGAAATGAAGACGTACACGCATGCGCGAGGAACATCTGCGGATATTTTATTAGTGGCATTTTTCGACTTAACAGTATCTCCATCCGGGTCATGTGATGTGACGGACAAATTGAATCTAGCGAGTATTCAGCAGCTAGAGGCGGTTAGATGGGTGTTTCAAAAGCTGAATGATGCTGGCTACACATCGCAGAACATAGGTAAGGCATAGCATATTTAATGTCCTAACCGAAATGAAAAGGGAAATACCAAATGATGTTGTTGATTGGCAACCCCCAGAGTAATGACAGCACTATCGCCTGTAAATAAGATAAAAATGAATAAGAGTAACCTAAACCTTTGAACACGAAAGACCAAAACACCAAAATCGATTTTATGATTTAAAAATTATTATGTTGAGTATTTTGAAACTAATTTGACTGGGAGCTTTTGCTGCAAATTCCAGCAACGGGTTCCTGCCAGATTAGTTTCAAAATAGTTAACAGCTTGCCTGTAGGATTGTCTTGAAATTAGGATTCTGGGAATTCAGGGTTCAAAGGGTTAAGAAATGCATCTAAACGCCCTCAATGGAGGATTCTAGTTTTAGCTACACCCCGCCCATCTCTAGCTAAGCTCCACCCACGCTTCGCCCGTGTTGGGATCAATCGATCTCTACACTCTCTGATTCACAATTTCCAGAAACTTATACATGTAAGCTGCTGAATACTTTGAAACTAATTTGACTGGGTGCTGTTGCTCCTTATGGCATCAACAGTGCCCAGTCAAATTAGTTTCAAAATATTCACCGGAATGTTTATTAAATAGTAAAGACATACAATTCGATTAACAATGCTTAGTTCCTCATTAATTAAGCGTTCATGACGAACTAATCTACGTCATTCATGTCTACATGTCACGTAGTTGATTATGACGTCATATGATTGATGGATAAATTGGAATCCTAAATTTGACTCTAAGGGGCGCACTCGAACTGCCTTTAACATGTTCACTAAGTAGTATTTCACTAGTCGCAAGCTGTTATCAGCACGCATAGTGAATACCAGTTATGCGGCGATAAACCCCACTGACGTGCATTTAGGACCACTGACGTTACTGATTTGTTCCAATGCGCGTAAAATGACTGTTTCCATTAACCAGATAAATACTTTTTTAAATTTTGTTTAAGTTATTCTGTTTCATCTCGGGCATTTCACTGGTGATAGCATCAACATCGGCCAAGAAAATTAATTTCAAAATTTTCAACAGAATGTTTATTAAATAATACAGTCATCAAGGACATACAATTCGTACACTTAGCGGACTATTCTGGCTCCATAACGGAGTATATTTTGTCAATTCATGAATCCATTACTTCAGTCAATCATATGACGTCAAAATCCAATGCATGGCGTGTAGGAAGACGTCATAAGCATTACGTCATAAATGACTCCGTCTTAAATGCTTAATAGTCCGACACGGTGTATTTTATAGACTGAGAAGCGCGGCCGAGTTATCAGGCAATGGAGAATGGCAGATATGAGATGTTGTTAAATTCTGCAGAAAAGTGTCTACATTAATCGTCTTTAATTTACGATATGTCACTTGTTTTTTCACTGGCTGTGATGTTGACGCAGCTAGCATGCAAGAGACTGCCATGTGATCTTCAGCTAAAACCCTGTTGTCATTACACAGTCCAGGATCAGATACATGCCATTCTTTCACAAGGTTATCAGATGGAAGAGATGCAATAATGTTCCGTATGTGTAGGTTTGTTGATATGTTGATCGAGGCCTGCATGGTGTAGGGTATTCGAAAACGTTTGACCAGCTGCATTGGATGGGTAATCCAGATGACAATTCACATCACCAATGAGGAGAAGTTTACCTGTGGCAGCTAATTGTCTATTCATAAAACCGGAAAATTCATCAAAGTCTATTGTGTTGGTTAGTCCATTTGAATTAGAGGGTGGTGGGCGATAAATAACAATAAGTCTGATATGATCGGATTTCAGCTTGACTAAACACTCCATGTGCTCAAATGAATCGTACTTGACAGAAGAGACTAGAAACCTATACCTATTCCTATAAGAGACATCAGTCATCTTTATACTATCCTTGTGTAAAACTACAATACCACCCACGCTGAGAAGATCTAGGAACATGTCGAATTAACCTTTCCAGAGTATTCATCTATCTCTGACGTCATATGACGTCATAATCAGGTAAACCGTGTGTATGATGGCGTCATAATCATTACTTTAAGTGTTTGTTTTATTGTGCTGTATGCGTACACCATAATGCTTGTTATTTTATCGCAATAAATTGATTGATGGATTGAGTATAACTCAATCCATCAATTAATTTATTGCGATAAAATACCAAGCATTATGGTGTACGCATACAGCACAATAAAACAAATACTTAAAGTGACACAATGGCAATGCATAAAATAGCATTATAAGGATTAAACTAAAATTAAATTACTATTAATATTACGTTATATATACATTTCATATGTGAAATGGGTATTTACACCACTATAAGGGACATTTTTGGTTGTCTTTGAGTGCGTTCAACTGAATGACATACATCAACCATAGCCGTTAACTCAACAAGCTGAACACATGTTGACGTGATCAGCTTGTCTGAAGATCATGTGTAGAAATGTAGAGTAAAGTCGGCTATTGTCAGCGGTACATGCCCTGTAGGTGAGGCTTAGAATACACCTTCCGTATCCTCTGCGTGTCGTAAGAGGCGACTAAAGGAGGTAAGAGTGAGGTAACCCTGACAGAAACCTCGAGTGCTGAAGACGGAGGTTCCAGGCCGCACGGCGCACTCTAATAAACCATGGATCCACGCACTTAACGCTTATGATCATGTCGATAGTCACTTACAGGACTGGCGGTATGATCAGCGAACGACAAGAAGAAGAAGAAATCAGCGGTATCAGTGCACCAGTTGGATACATTCACAGTCATAAGTAGGATGTAAGTTAATTAGTAGCGGTTACTCTATCAATTTATATGGCTGGTGGAATGCCGTTTTGAGAGACATTTCTCGACAAAATTTAATATGTAATTGTAGATTTCTACGTCACCATCGTTATAAGACACTAGAAAATAAAACTTGTCGTCATCATTCAGAGACGAGACGTTGGTGAATGTATCTAGAGTATTAAATAAGAACTGCCTGTAATATCATAGGACTGGCAGTAGAGAAGAAAATGTTTATATAGACTATCCTTAACTTTCAATAGTTCAACACGTTGAACGAATTGTATGTCTCTCCTATTTAATAAACATCCTGTTAAATTCTTCGAAACTAAATTGTCCGGACGCTGTTGCTGCCATAGGCAGCAACGGCGCTCAGTCAAATTAGTTCCAAAATATTCAATAGCTTTACTGTATAGGCTAGCTTTCTGGAAATTGATAGTCAGGGAGTTCAGTGATCGATCGATCCCAACACAAGCAAGGTGTGGGTGGAGCTTAGATAGAGATGGGCGGGGCATAGCTAAGAATGGAAAGGTCCATTGTATACCCACATGGAACAAGATCTCCAATGGTGACAGAATCCATTCCTAATCAGGTCTCTTGCAAGTCCACCATGCCATAATCATTATCGATTACGTAGTCATGAATGTTAGTAGTTTTCTTGTTAGCGGACTGTACATTTAGCGAGACAAAAGAGAGACAATTCACTCATATTTTAGATGGATTTGTTGGCTGGAGTGTGGTTCCAACAGCAATACGATTTCTTCTACGCGGTGATGCAGGTGGTAGAGTATGGCCACACGCAGTAATATGAGAAGGGATATGGTAGATAGATGGTTTAACATGTATTAAGCTTTTCAGATTTCTTCCCCTTCGCCTATGACTTAAACACAGATTTATATGTCGGCAATTCCTCTCATATTTGCTAAGATTGCGTAGAATGTGCGTGTGTGTGACTTCTATTTCAAGGATCGCACTTGGAATTGTAGGTGTATGTGGTAGTGTACATGATATATCATGCTCATAGGCCAAACGTTCAAATTTGTTATAGTATAATCTCATTGCAACAAACAGTTGAAAGATTGCAAAACCTGTCAGTTCAGCTTTAATCCAGGAAACACATTTCGTTGATAGTTGAGCCGGCAATCACCGCAGGCAACTGTATAGGTTTAGCTGTTCGGTTCAATCATTATAAAATGTTCCTAAGTTGACACGAAATCAATTAAATTAGAACAAACTAAGCTTTAGAAGTAGATTGGCTGTCAAATAGATGTGAGTGAAGAAACTATTTCATGCATACAAGACAACCGTAACTAGTTTCACGACGAAACCGGCCAAAAACAGCCTCTGTCTAGTGGTCTTGTGAAGCGTCCATTTGCTGGCCAACAGAAGACTATTTTAGCAAAAACCTTTACCACTGAAATGACTGGCTGGATAACCGAGCTAGTCATTACAATGGTAAAAATTAAAAAAATAGTCTTCTATCGGCCTGCAAATGGACATTTAATCAGTAAATATTTTATTTTTTTCAACAAATTTAGTCATTAAAGGGCTAAACAGGGGATAAAGGCAATGTATGCACTAATGCAAAAAGTGAAAGAAAGCGATATACCAATGGACAATTTCTGACTCTATGGTCTCACCAGTCATGCTATATTGCCTCTGCAATCTGGGGGTTTGAGAAAACCAATTTATTAGAAAGTTGTTAGAAACAGTATTAAAAAATTATCTTACAGCTGAAGAGAAGTAGACTTAACGTACTGACTTACAGGGAAAATATCCATTAGATGTAGCTATGTGATGTAATATGATTTGCGTACTGACTTAAAGGGAAAATATCCATTAGATATAGCTATGTGATGTAATATGATTTGCGTACTGACTTACAGGGAAAATATCCATTAGATATAGCTATGTGATGTAATATGATTTGCGTACTGACTTACAGGGAAAATATCCATTAGATATAGCTATGTGATGTAATATGATTTGCGTACTGACTTACAGGGAAAATATCCATTAGATATAGCTATGTGATGTAATATGATTTGCGTACTGACTTACAGGGAAAATATCCATTAGATATAGCTATGTGATGTAACATGATTTGCGTACTGACTTACAGGGAAAATATCCATTAGATATAGCTATGTGATGTAATATGATTTGCGTACTGACTTACAGGGAAAATATCCATTAGATATAGCTATGTGATGTAATATGATTTGTTTCTTGGCGGACATTGTAAAGTGAGGATATGGAAAGTTATCCTCTACTCTTTATTGTACATGTTTATATGTCAGTGAAGAGAAAACTATGAAATTTAGATCGATAGAACAAATAAAAACAATACATAACTCAATAGGGTGCATTAATATATTTGACACTGAAAACATAAACAAAATACGTATAACTCAACAGATAAAGACTGTTTTATAGAACGAATTTAATGATAAATGTGTAGAAGAGTTTAGCGAGTCACGCCTACCGTCATTTTATAAGGCGATAATGAGATACTATCACCTTTGGTCATTTTTGAACCCTGAATCACAGATCCACGATTAAAACTGCATGAGAGGTGGGTTGAAATGGACCTTTCCAGTTTTAGCTATGCCCCGCCCATCTCTAGCTAAGCTCCACCCACACCTCGCTCGTGTTGGTATCGATCGATCTCTGAACACCCTATCAATTTCCAAAAAAATACACAGGTAAGCTGTTGAATATTTTGAAACAAATTTGACTGGGCGCTGTTGCTGCCCCGCATGTTTATTAAATGGCAAAGTATTACAAAGACATACAATTCATACAACGTGTTGGTCCATTTGAGATTTGGTGACAGTCTATATGGAACCCTTTCTAACGTAATGATCATGACGTCATCATACACGCGCTGAGCTGATTATGACGTCATACTAGGTCTGATGATGAATGGATACTCTGGATAGGTGAATTGAACGAAGTGAACGCTATGTGAAAATTGGAACTGTCTAGACGACAAACTGCACTGTCTTTTTTAACTGTCTAAAATACATTACTGGAAGAAAATGATATGATTATTATGTTACGAATAATCCGATTCTAAAGGCAAAAGGACCCTTCTCGAGATGCAATAAAACAAAACAAACTAAACTAATTAGACTCTGTAAATAGCTTTCAAACTCAAAGAAAACAAAATGACAATCTTTGATACATATGTACAAACTGTCTCTCTATTCTCCATATTTAACACACTGTTTAACGTGGCCTGAGTGCAATACAGTGTGTGGCCCGAGTGAAATAACGTGAAGAAAGCTAGGTATGTTGAATTAACGCTTAAATTTGGAGATTAACCATACTTGTATAAACAGTGCCTCTAACCGCTCAAAATACCACTTATAACAATTAATCGTTTTAATGGTCAACATTTTTCAAGCAATTTCAATTTTAGAAGACTATTTTTAAAATAAATTTACCACTGGAATTTTTGCCGGCTTGACCATCAAAAGGGTAACGTTAAAGAAGATTACAGTATTTGCTTAACCAGTGTTAATTTAAAGGCCAAGAGAAGAGTATTTTTGAAAATTTACCACTGGAATGACTGGCTCGGTTACCGAGGCAGTCATTCCAATGGTAAATTTTCAAAAATATTCTTCTCTTGGCCTGTAAATAAACATGCATCAAGACCACTATGTAGCTGATTTTGGTTGGTTTGAACTAAAAGGCTTGAAGGTCAAAGGGTTAAGGTGACACAAGAGGGGTTAATAATTTATTGTTGTTAAAACCTCGTGCAAACCACTCGTATCCAGTATCTGCTAATTCAATTTGATAGATTTATGTTCCAAGACAGCCTCTTGGGACTCGTGCGAGCTGTTGTTGAATGGACAATAATGATACCGTGTATACAACGGACTAATTAATTTTTTAGAGTACATATTTTATTGTACTGCTAATACAATGGAGCGAGAGAGTGTGTGTGTGTGTATTTGTGTGTCTATGTGCGTGCGTGCGTCCGTGTGTGCGTGCGTACGTGTGCAGGTGTGTGTGCGTGCATGCGTGCGTGCGTACGTGCGTGCGTGCGTACGTGCGTGCGTGCGTGAGTGAGTGAGTGATTGTGTGTGTGTGTGTGTGCGTGCGTGCGTGCGTGCGTGCGTGCGTGCGTGCGTGCGTGCGTGCGTGCGTGCGTGCGTGCGTTCGTGCATGTCCGTGTGTGGGTGCGTGAGTGAGTAAGTGAGTGGGCGAGCTCGCGCGCGTGTGCATGCGTGTGTGGGTTGGTTGGTTGGTTGGTTGGTGGGTAGGTGGGTTGGTGGGATTGAGGGAGTTGGGTGTGTGTGTGTGTGTGAGAGAGAGAGAGAGAGAGAGAGAGAGAGAGAGAGAGAGAGAGAGACAGACAGACAGACAGTTTAAGTAGTTAATTCATTGATCTATATACTAACTGGATTGGCCTCACAAGCACAAATCGCGTGACAAAATCGTCCAACAGCTAACCAACAGCACCTTTGATATGTCACATGACGTCATTGACCTAATGGCGTCATCATTTGCTGTGTAACTGGTGGTGAATGACGCCGTAATTGTTAAAGGGGCGGTATAGCTGACAGACACCCGGGTATCTGGAAATAGTTGCTGATTAGCTTATTCGCTTGGTTCTATGGACGTTAGGATTCCTCAAATAGTTTTTACAAAAATGTAAAAATAAGCTTACAGATATAAGAACGACGTGCAATATAGCTTTTTTTCATTGTCACAAGGGAGATAATAGTCGACAGGCTCCCGATTGCCTGTCTAGAGGTACGGTACCCTGAGTTAACTCCCGTTAGCAGTGAAAAGCTATCTTGAGCACTAGGCGGAGAACCGTCTGAGCGTACATATTGCCAAAGCATTTAATGCTCTATCACTTCCCCCCACGTTCACCAAACATTGTCACCCAGATAGATAGCTTAAATAAATCTAAGGTTAATATTACATCATAGGTTTCTGGGGCATGGGCCTGCACATCTTAACCCTTTAATGTCTCCTGTGATAGTGAGGAGTGTCCATTTGCAGGCTAAGATGGCATTCTTGAAAATTTACCGCATGAACAACTGGCTAGAGCCAGTCATTCCAGTGGTGAATTTTCAGTAGGTACTCGTCTATTATACCTCAAATGGACAATAATTTGGCAAAACTTTGATTAATGGTCAAGTCAGATGAAGATGGCATCTGCAGTGGTCACATGATGTATCCAATTGAGTTTCAAATGACATTTGTAACAAATAACAAATTACTACATTATACCCTGGCACAGACTACCTATATCCTTGTGATCCTGAACACTTGATCCATGGTCAAATAATTGCTGTTAAATATATCCAGAGCCAAAAATCTGACACCAATGACGAATTTCAAATCAGTTTTTCAGCTAAGAAAGTCTTACATAGAAAAGACATCTGGGGCATCAGATCATATTAACCAGTCAGATTCAAAATACAATCTGGACATATTTTCCATTAGCACAGATTTCTTAGCTCAACACGGTTTTATGAAGTCCATCTCAGAATGTTACCCTGTCAATGACTGCCCTAGCAGAATAAACACACAAGTGACCACTTCACTATTTTATCTTTGCCCATCAGTTACAAATTATTCACAGCTTAAAGATGCATCTTCACACAAAAAATGCTTTGGAATAAAATTGTTTAAATCGAATAATTTTAAATACTTATATTGTGTACCTCAAAGTAATGAACCGAAATAAGTCTTAGCATATGATGATTTCATTCCATATAAATTATTTAAAAAAATTTGGTTATTAAGTTGAATTAGGGGGGAATAACTATGGGCAATAGACATGGTTTGCTAAAACTAGACATTGACCCCTACATAGGTGTAGTAACATGGGGTGGGGTGGGGGGAGGGGGATGTTGGCAATCACCATCACACAATATGACCTACGTTGCATCTGGATAAATATATAGGTCAAATTTAATAAATATTCTGTTGAGTATTTTCCAGCTTATTTGACTAGAAGCTGTTACTGCCATTAGCATCAGGATCCAGTAGAATTGGTCTCAAAATATTCCCGAGCTTTTCTGCACAACTATCATGAAATTGAGCCACTAGGATTCCAAGGGATAATTGGTTAACTGCATGTGCCATTGTCTTGAAATATATATATATATATACTGGAATTTAAGCATTCAAAGGTTTTATATTACACGACTTAGCGTGGCATGTGATGTGCACGAAATGTTAAACATAAAACCCGCTTAATAGTTTCAAAACTATTTTATTTACTTAGTGCAAGACAGCAATTACTAGAAAGTGCATAGAAAATGTTTCGAGTATGTTGTATGTCGGTAGGTGTAATCAGGTAAAATGTCCATTCACAGAGATCTAAAGCACTCCACTCATGCTAAGAATGACAAAGCGATCATCTGCCCAAGTCCTGGCTGGTGAGTTTGTAAATGAGATGCAGCAGGACAAGTGTCCAGTCGAATGCAACCTGGTACCATCCATGTCCTTTGCATATCTGATTCTGAAATATAAGCACACAGATGCGAGATATTAGTCATGACATATTTACACCAAAGTGCGGTTGATAGCAAAATTCTCATGGACAGTAAGACACCATTTTTATTAGGCTCCAGTGGGTGGGTGATGGACCACCTTGGGGAGGGTGGGGTTCGGAAAGGTATATCAGTTCCCCATATGATTACAGACTGAGACAATATTTGCAAACCAAATTTGCCTTGTGGGTTACTATGAATATGATTGGAGATTGCGAGGAGATCTTTGCATTAGGTTCTGCATTAGGTCGAGGTACAGAACGTCGTCAAAGTTGACGAAAGCATGTGGGATCGCGATGGTGTGCCATCGACTGCACATTCTAATGTGAGGATGATGATGATGTACTGTATATGGTAATATTTGATCAGCCGCTCTTGCCTCTGTAACTATAATTGCTTCTTGATAAAATTTGGATATTTCTTGGCCTACTCAATAGTCCAGTTTTCAACCCACAATGCAGCAATGACAGTAAATTTCAAGGCATCTGGGTGGTGTGTACGAAGGATTCCAACCACACAACTTGAATAATTAACACCATAATGTCCAAGAAAAGCTAAGAATTTCCTGAGAAAATGTCCATTTGCAGACCAAGAAGCCATTTTTTATATTTTACCACTGGGATGACTCGTTTATCGAACCAGTCAATCCAGTCATAAAACCTTTTAAAAACATTGATTTTTGTCGCTCAAAAGAACATTTCTCAAGATCACTGCAAATGTCAGTTTGATCATTAAGGGTTTCATAAAATTCATGCATTGTTTATCTAGTTAGTCCAAACATGTGCTGAGAATGAGATATCATTATATTCATGTCATTTATAGAAGAATGCAATGACTTCTCAGTACATGCCTGGAATAGCCTAGTGCATTGTCATAAATGACATTTCTGGATATACAGCTTTTATTTTTAATAGGCATACCCATATTTTGTTCTTAAGATAATAAATAGCCTTTGTAACCATATTACTTTGACCACATGAATAACATATTACTATATAGAAATAGGACATTTTAATTAATGTGACAATAAATTTAAGAAAAAATTGCACTTATTTGCATGAGCCTTTACAGAGAAATTTGGCATAGTCTAACATTACAGATGCTACATTAAGTAGGGGATGGTTTATACTTTAAGCTACATGGGATGAAATGTATAACTTCTCAACTTTAAGGGTTGTTAGAGGGCCATTTGTGTCATTTCAGTCAGTCACAATAATTGATTAGTAGTACATGCCATAACCTAGGCAGCGTGGACATTAAGTAGATCGCCATTCACTTACGCTTAATCTAGGCGCAGGTGCGTATTTTGTAATATATTAATTATCAATGTAGCATGTGACTATTATACTAGTGACAGAAATAGAAGATTTTACCCTAGTTGGCATTCCGCATTAAAGGACCATTCCGGGATGATTAAACGAGTACCTTATTTGAATGACTAACATATTGGGTCTTAAATAACTACAATAGGCAAATAATACGCCGAATTATACGATCGTAAACATGGGATTATTTCGTCTCCCGGGTGTAGCCATTTTCTCGCAACGAGAGCGAGATTTCACGAGCTTGTGATGCCATCACCGCACAAATGCGATCTCTGCCGAGCACGAAGGCTGTACAGTAAATATGCATATGCATGGTGTCTTAACATAAGCTAATTTGTAATCGTTGGGACATTGTACAGCTACGTTAGTAAGTTTTTCAAATAAGCCTATGTGGTATAATGATATACACTGACATCTGATAACAGTTTTATTTGTCAACACAACTCTTTCTAGAAACAATGAAACCTGTCTATTAGGGCCAATGTATGGACTATTAAAAGGTGATCACTAAAGACTAATTCACCTTTCCAGAGTACCGACCCATTATATGACGTCATAATGAACTGCGTGATGTGTACAATGACATCATAATGAATGACGCCATGATTGATGTCGATAAGTACTTCACGAACGTATATTTGAAGACGGTCTATGCGTTGTTGTACAAATTGTTTTCTTTTATTATTTAATAAATATTCTGTGGAATATTTTGAAACTAATTTCACTGCGCGCTGTTGCTGCCATAGGCAGCAACAGCACCCAGTCAAATTAGTTACAAAATATTCAACAGCTTCCCCGTATAGTTTTCAGGAAATTGATAGCTAGGGCAATTGGGGATCGATCAATCCTAAACACGGCGAGGTGTGGGTGGAGCTTAGCTAGTGATGGGCGGGGCATAGCTAAAAATGGAAAGGTCCATAGTCCCCTCATATAACATATCTGATATGACAAATATATATTGGAGCCAACTGATGAGGGTTCTTTAACATCTCTTGTGCTAACTTACCTCTTTAATGGTCAAGCCCGCCAGCAACGGACTATGTCATGGTCCAGAGGAATGGTCAAGCCCGCCAGCAACGGACTATGTCCTGGTCCAGAGGAATGGTCAAGGCCGCCAGCAACGGACTATGTCATGGTCCAAAGGAGTGTCCATTTTTCATCCAAGAGAATATAATTTTTGAAAATTTACCACTGGAATGACTGGTTCGGTAACCGAACCAGTCACTCCATTGGTAAATTTTCAAAAATAGTCTTCTCTTAGCCGACAAATAGACACTAGATAAGAGAAACTCTTCTCTCAGCCGACAAATAGACACTAGATAAAAAAAACCTGGATTTTCTTAGACCATTTTCATGGCCAAGCCTGCCAAAAAAATTGCACATGTCTTGGTCCTGAGTAATGTCTATTCGCACGACAACAGAAAGTTATTTTTTATAAATTTTCTTGAAAGATCTTGACCATTATAAAGGGTTAATTGATATAAGTAGAATTTTGAGCGCTTTGAGGGGCTGTGGACACAAGAGGGGTTAAAACGAGCGCTCATACGACCACACGTTTAAAAAAAGAAACACCAGCGTTTGGTGCCAAAACCACGCGCCGTTATAGACAGGTTTGACAGGAGCAGAAAACAATTAAAACGAATAGTTTGATTTGTCAATAATATGCGTCATTATAAATAAGATTGGCCTGCTAAAAATTAGTTAACACGCCAATGTTTGGGATGCAAAGGTGACACTGCTAAGATGTTAATATGTATATTAACCTGTAGACCACTGTCTCAAAGTCTATATATGTCATAGATTCAATTTTTCTATCGTGTCATTATGTGTTCATTTTGGTAACATTGTTGCTGTAGGCCATTGCTGAACAAGACAGCAACACGTTTCAGCAACCATCTTTTCGAAATGTACGCCAGTACTATCTACGCGAGTAGATTATTACACATTTTACACCTGCGTGATAAGGATAAATGACGTGGCATTATTATTATTATTATTATTATTATTATTATTATTATTATTATTATTATTATTATTATTATTATTATAGCACTGAGAGCATACGACACTCCATCACCCGATTTAGCAGTGAAGGGCCTCCGACATTTGTTTTCCACGGTAGATAATCAGTATTCTTATATCAGTAAAAACAATGACAGCTCAGTACTGTTTGGTGAGTAACCTGCTCAGAAGTATAGCGTTCTCTATCAGTTATTTAATGAGTGGTTTGGAATCCGAGCTTCATCATCATCATCATCATCATCATCATCATCATCACAAACAACAACACTCATCATCATCATCATCATCATTATCATCACCACCACCACCACCACCACCACCACCAGCATAATCATCATCATAATCATCATCATCATCATCATCATCATCATCATCATCATCATCATCATCGCCAGCACAAACAACAATCATCATCATCATCGTCTTCATCATCATCATCATTGACAGGTCATTAGGCCTATCATCCTGGCTATCGTCATAGTCATCACCGCGCCGTTTCCATTATCATCACTTTTATTATTATTATTATTATTATTATTATTATTATTATTATTATTATTATTATTATTATTATTATTATTATTATTATTATTATTTTCAGGTATAATCGGTTCAGGAGATAGTCCTAGCGCCTATGCCATGTCTACGGTTTTGAATATTCAGTCTAGTGATAAGTATCTCATCCAAATCAGTCCATCAGCAACAGCACCAGACCTAACCATATCACCAGAACATAGACACTTCTACAGTCTGGCTCCACCGGATAGTATACAGGCCAGGGTAAGACTTGTACTTACCTTATTATTATGTCAGACCAATTTAACGTTTTGTTTTACGAAAATTCCCATCCAAAAGACAAGCTCGGAGATGGGATAAAAATAGAAATAAAATTTCAAACTCAGAAGTTTTACAGAATGAATCCTTTCATCAGTTAATTGTCAAGATTGATCAAGAAAATCCGAAACATTATCTCATTGAGCGTCCATTTGCAGGCCAAGAGAAGACTAGTGTGAATAGAAAATGTACCACTGGAATGTCAGGCTCCTTTACGAGCCAGCGATTACAGTGGTTAATTGGCCTCCCAATGGACTTTTCTCCTGACAATTGTAAAGTCATTTTGAGCGGCTTGACCATTAAAGGGTTAACAAAGCTCCAGAGAACAAAGAGTTACAGACAATTCTGAACAATTCTGAGTGATAAGCATCTGGTTTCCAAAAATTCTTAGATGAAAATAATGCTTTAAAATTCCAGCAAATTCCTTTTCATAGATATGGAAAAATTAACCTAGGAACGTTTGTAATAGAAAAAAAAAATATATATATATATAGACATGACCTTACGACCAGAGAGTATACAGGCCAGGACTTGCGTTTATCTTGATAAATATAACCAGAGAGTATACAGGCCAGGATAAGACTTGTATTCATTCCATCGTGTATTTACTTTATATTCATAATATAATAGAGGAATCCAATCCGACAATCAAATATCTGACGTCATAATGAATTGCGCTACATCACACTAAAATACTCCATGATTGACGCAGATAAGTACGTCATAAACGCTTAATAGCCTGTCGAGTTGTACGAATTGTATGTCTGTACTATTTAATAAAAATTATGTTGAATACTTTGAAATTTCACTGGGCGCTATATATATTGACAGCAATAGCACCCAGTCAAATTAGTTTAAAAAACAATCTAAAGCGTATCTGTATAATTTTCTGGAAATTGAGATTCACGGACAAAGCGTGGGTGAAACCCAGCTATATATAGGCGGGGAATATGTTAAACTGTATTCATTCATTAAACCAGGGCCCCAGGAAGATCTTCGCAGTGGAGGGCCATGTAGCGTCAGGGTGAGTGGCGGTGGTGTGACGTGTGCGTGCGTGCGTGCGTATGAGGGCGCGCGTGTGCCTGTGTTGGGGTGGGTGGGTGGGTGTTGTCTCGGAGGCATGTGCTCCCAAGAAATATCTTATTACCATTGAAATGGCAGTGCCTTATTTTGAAGACCGCTATGCGGGAAAGCTGTTGCATATTTCGAAACTACTTTGACTGACACCTATACTGGAAAGCTGTTGCATATTTCGAAACTACTTTGACTAACTCACATGCAGGAAAGCTGTTGCATATTTCGAAAACTACTTTGACTGACACCTATGGAGGAAAGCTGTTTCATATTTCGAAACTACTTTGACTGACACCTATACTAGAAAGCTGTTGCATATTTTCAGCTGGCTACATTGACTGGAACTCGTAGGCAGCAACGGAGTTCAGTCAAAATGGTTTCAAAATATTCAACATGATACGCCTTACAAAAATATATGTAAGTCATATTAATCCTTTAACTCCACTTGGAACCGCCCCAAGCCGCTCAAATATCAATTAATCGTTTTAATGGTCAACATTTTTCAAGTAATTTTAATTTTAAAAGGCTATTTTTATAAAGTTACCACTCGAATATTGATCTGCTTGACCATCAAAAGTGTAACGTTAGAAGAATATTTAGTCTTTGCTTAGCCAGTGTCTATTTGAAGGCCAAAAGAAGAAGAGAAGAGGATTTTTTGAATAGCTATCACTGGAAATATTTTAATTTTTAAAGAAATTTAGCCGTTAAAGGGTTAATATGACGTACATAAAAAATTTAGTCATTCCAGTGCTAAATTTTGAAATATAATCTTACCTCGCGACCACTGAAGAGAGCGGGGTTGGCTGGGTTCGGCATGAAAGGATTAATTACCGGTGCTGTGTTTTGCTATTGTTAGGTAATTATGGAAGTGGTGAAGAAACGAGGCTGGAACTATGTCGCCCTGTTGTACTCATCTGATCTCTATGGAAACGAAGGAGCTAGTGTTATAACCTCTTTAGCTCCTTCGTACCACACCTGTCTGGTAGCGAAGGAAGCTGTTTCATCCGGGTACAGTGACGTGACTAAAGCACTTACGGTAAGCGTAAACAAAAGTTGACTAGGTGTATAATTGAAACGATATGGGCCTTTGAAAAGAGACGATCTCTTGGTCATGGTATATAGCTTAGCGCGTTTGCGCGTGCGTGTGTGCGTGGGGTGCGTGCGTGTGTGTGCACGCGTGTGTGAGTGCGTGCGTGCGTGCGTGCGTGTGTGTGTGTGTGTGTGTGTGTGTGTGTGTGTGTGTGCGCGCGCGCGTTGGTTTGAGGTGTGTGTGTGTGTGTGTGTGCAGGTGACGTTGCGGATACTGACGCTTCATTAAGATGTGTTGTCGTAGGAGCAGGTGTCTTAACAGACCAACACATATTTGCTCTGGCAGTAGGTGTCCGTTGTATAAGCGGACTGGTGGGGTGGGATGGATGGGGTGGGGTTGGGTGGTGGGGGGGGGGGGGGGAGGGATTGTGTGGTGGTCATCTTATCCGTAGCTTCGTCTCTCGCCTCGTAAAGGGAAGAGAGTATTGAAATCGGATTTGTTCATCTGTGTCTCTTTCTCTTTGTAGATGTCTGTCTATGTGTCCAGGGCAGTATCTAAAAAAACTACTATCGCGATTTTGCTCAAATCTTAATACAAGGAAGTAACTTGCCGCGCAGACTTTTTTCGGGATTCGGATAAAAGAGCCCGGATTCGTATGGGCTCAAATTATGGATCTCTGCAAAGCTCGGAAACTTTGGTCTGATTTGGCTCTAATAGTAACACAGGAAAGGATGTGACCATACACTAGGATTCAACAACTTTGGAAAATCCGTAAAAAAAATAGAAAACATTTTACAATGCGACAAAAGCCAGAAGGCGAAAGTCTGCAAATCTGTGATTTGTCTTGTCTGTATGCGTACTGTAAGGTCACTAGACGACGAGATAACAACAGAGGCACCCATTTCTAGCAATTTGAATCACAGTCCAGACCGTTATTTGGATTGTATCTTATTGGCTATAGCGTAATTCCGTTAGAATCACAGTCCAGCCCGTAATTCGGATTTTATCTTATTCCTAATCATTCCATGTAATATGGCCGTTATTCCGAGTTATTCTATGAAATCTGACAATTATTTCACGTAATATGACCATTATTCCGAGTTATTCCATGAAATATGTCCATTATTCCGTGTAAAATAGGCATTTGACTGATTGTGATTCCATCTGACAAGGTGACGTACTCTGACTATGACTGCACATATTTGAGTGACGATTCGCATACTGCCACTCTCCCTTTTCTAGATTTATCTCATGATCTCACGTCTTGCCTAATTGACCTTTCAAGTTAATCCATCCATCACATGACGTCATAATCGACAACGTGACGTGTGTGATGACGTCGTAATCAATTACAGCATGCATGACTCAATTTAGTCAGTCTTAAACGCTTAATAGTCCGACACGATGTACGAATTGTATATTTTTACTATATAATACACATGCTGTTGATTATTTTGAAACTAATTTGACCGGGCGTTGTTGCTTCCATAGGCAACAACAGCACCCAGTCAAATTAGTCTCAAAATATATAACAACTTATCTGTATAGTTTTCTGGAAATTGATAGTCAGGCAGTTCAGGGATCGATCGATCCCAACACAGTGAAGTGTGGGTGGAGCTTAGCTAGAGATGGGCGGGGCATGGCTAAATTGGAACGGTTCAATCACATGCGACCTTTGCGATAAATCATCTATTATAAGTGACTTCGTTTGTTTTATAGTGATTCATTTCTATATCCCACTTGCACTAACATTTAAATTGTTATATATTTTAATTCGCAGAGGATTGTTCAGCTATTTTATAGCGAAGGAGGTGCGATCATTGTGTTCGCCTCGGAAAGTACCGCTGATCAAGTCATTCGTGTTTCAGCCGACTTAGAACAACTCCAAAATATAGAATATATTTTCTCGGAGGCAGTGACGTTACAGAAAAGTGTCTTTCAGGACGGGCCGACATCAAGTCGCCTGAAAACGACACCAGGTTCATTGATTATAACGCCGGTTCATTTCGCGATAGAAGACTTCCAGTCACATTGGAGTGAAGTAATTGGAAACTCAAGTTATGCAAGAGAACTTGGAGAATATAATCCCTGGCTCCTGAAAGCGCATGAATACATCAATCAAAACCCCGCAACTTCCGATGAATACCATAATACAACCATCTATACGTTATACGCGATAAAGACCGCATATTTGTACGCATCCATAATTAAGGATTGGCTCGATTCCCAACCGTCAATAAGCACAGAATCGCCACTATCGAGTGACGTCATAGAGTATATTAACAGAGCGGACATTAGCTTCAGCACGAATGATCAATTCCCATACATCCCACGAGAATTAGTTGAGAACAGGATCACAATCAAATTTGAGGGCTATCGATTGCCAGTAGAAATGTCTAATGCTGATTATGACGTATACAATATTCAGCTAAAAGGCAATGAGGCATATGTAAAACACGTAAGGGAGATAATCATGTATTTGGCAACTTAAATAAATGATTCACCCCTTTAAAGAAATGTAATGTAAATTTTGTAAACATTTGCAATCAGGTTTGTGGTATGTGTATAGCTTCTGGCACAAAAAAAGATGTGACGTCTGTTTCATGAATCTAGTTTCTCGGTCAATTATATGACGTCATAATCAAGTACGCTTAAATGACGTAGATATGTTTGTCACGAACGGTTAATTGATGACGTGCTAAGCGTTGTTGTACGAATTGTATGTCTTTACTATTTAAGAAGTTACATGCTGTTGAATATTTGGAAACTGATTTGACCAGGCGCGATCGATCTCAACACGGGCTGAGAGAGAGAGAGAGAGAGAGAGAGAGAGAGAGAGAGAGAGAGAGAGAGAGAGAGAGAGAGAGAGAGAGATTTCAATTCTTCTTCAAATCTGTGGCGAGTGTCGACTGAAAATTATGATGATTATTTTAGAATATAGAGACTGAAAGCTGTTGCAGCAACAATGTTCATTCAAATTAGTATAAAATCTGTAGTATGTAGTACTCGCATTAGCCAATAATTTTTTACAATAATTTGACTGAATGGTGATGTCATTGATAGCATCAACTCTAACGCAAGTTATTGCTAAAGTATATAAAAGCTTTCTCTATTTTCTCCTGGAAATTGGCACACTTGCGAGAGAGAGAGAGAGAGAGAGAGAGAGAGAGAGAGAGAGAGAGAGAGAGAGATCACGAGCGCATAATCATGAACAGATTGACTAGAGAGCCAATACTTCACAGAGTACATTGTGTACATTCGTTCGTTCATTTGTTCATTGATTTGTTCGATCGTTCATCCGTTCATTCCTTCATCCGTTCATTCGTTTGCTCATTCGTTCATCGGTCCATTCGTCCATTCGTTCATCCGTTCATTCGTTTGCTCATTCGTTCATTCATTTGCTCATTCGTTCATCCGTTCATTCTTTTGCTCATTCGTTCATTCGTTTGTTCATACATTCGCTCGTTTGTTCTTTCTTTCATTCTTTCATTGGTTCATTCATGTGCACCCATTACACATTCTTATACGCTAATACATTACGACATTTATATTCGCAATAACAGGTGGGTAAATACAGAAATGGTCAGCTTGAAATGGACATACGTAACATAAAGTCATATGATAAAGACAAGAACGAGATAGCACAATCCAGCTTAGTGTCCGGTTTCTGTCCAAATGGACAGAAGTGTGAAGAGTGTCTGAAGTCTCCTGTTGACAGTCGCTGGATCTATATTCCTGGAGACATAATAGTGGTAGCCGCTATACCGTTGTATCGGGGTTCAGCCGCTGGTAATTGTGATAGAACACGCATAGAATTAGGTTTCCAATTAGCCGAGGCGGTTCAGTTTGCGGTGGATACGGTGAACAAAGGTGAAGGGATATTTAATAGATGGTTTAGAGATTCACAGGGGAATCGGAAGAAGGTGGGCGCTCTACTGTTGAACACGTGCTACAACCGGTTTTTGGCACAAAAGAGTGTCTACTCACTTTTTAAAGGAACAGATCCAGCTCTTCCGGACTGGGAAGTGATCTCAAAGAAGGTGAGTCTGGATTGCATTTCATTTTATAATCCGCCCCCTTTCCGGATCACTACCACGCAATATGCATACACCCTTTAATGGCTTAATTTGGCAAAGAATATCAAAATCTTTGCTTATTCAATGCTCATTTTCTGGTCAAGAGAAGACTATTTTTCAAAATTTACGACTGGAATGACTGGCTTGGTTTTCGAACCAGTCATTCCAGTAGTAAATTTTCAAAAATAGTTTTCTCTTGCCCTGCAAATGGACATTCCCTAAGACAACTGCAGAGGCCTGCCCTGCTTCGTCATAAAAGGGTTAAACGTGGCCGAATTTATTGCAAGTAATATGACTGATTTAAAGTTTTCTTGAAGCGATACAGATACACTAAATGAGCATTACTGGTACAAAAGCAAAGGGATGTCTACCCAACAACTCATTGTCATATTAACCTACCATTTGAGCATAGAGCGTAGCAACGAGTTCAGAAGTTCAATACAAACAAGCGCAAACAGAGATCGCATACCATCCCTTTCCCGTTTTCGTGACATTGCAGGCCAAACTCAACTTAATTTTCCGGAATTATTTAGATTTTCTTGGATCTCTTCGGATTTTCAGAATTTCTCACATCACACCCGACGTTGTGGACCCTTAGTGCTTGCTGAGTCACGTCATTTCTTGTGTTAGAATTCCACCCAAATCTTGCAAGAAGTTTTCTAGATATCCGCTTTCACCGTAAGATTTCTTTGTGCTAACTTTGCGCCAATTCGGATCTGTAGGTTTTGCAATATTCTCCGGACACACACATGTATACGTACACGCATCCCCCTCCCAACACACACACGCGCACGCACGCACACACGCACACGCACACGCACATACGCACACACGTATGTACGCACGCAGTCCCTAAATACCATCTTACCCATAAGAGTATAATAAAGATCGTATCACTGCATTGACAGGTTGTAGGTCTGGTTGGGGGTATGGGCAGTAGTGTGTCCATGGCAATGGCTGTTCCTTTGACGGATCTACACATAGTCCAAGTGAGCTACGCTTCTACAAGTGTTACGCTGAAAGACAGGATCACATATCCGTATTTCGCGCGCACATGTGCACCGGATGATAAACAAGTTTATGTGAGTATTTATATGGTAACCGCAAGCACTCACGCACGCACGCACGCACTCACTCACGCACGCACGCATTTACGCACCCACGCGCGCGCGTTATTTATTTATTTATTATTATTATTATTATTATTATTATTAACGCCTCAGGTTATAATCCAGATGTTGAAACAACTGAACTGGAGATATCTGACAGTGATACATCAGGACGATGCCTATGGTCGTGCTGGGTCAGCGGCTCTGAGGGACTTGGCTGCAAAAGAGGGTATAGGAATATCTAAGATCCATGAAATCAGCACTGATGGAGACACTGACTATTTCAAATTATACGACCAGCTGGTGTTGGATTCTAATGTCAAGGTATGTAATGTACAGATACGTTAAGGCATTGCTTGCGGGTGTTAGTGCCTGCACACACGCCTAGGAGGCTGCCTGCGTAACTGCCTAAATATGTGAAAACGTGGCCCACCTATTCCTACGACCATGGGTGTATGGATTTAGCGTATGTGTGTACTAATGCGTACAAGTACGTGCGTATGAGTGTATCCATTCATTTCGCCTGGTATTTTAAATTAGTGATATGTTGTCCCTTGTGTTGTAAAACTGGTAAATATTGAAACTGATACAGAATACCGGCCGAAATAGGAGTGCAAATATGTGACTATGCATTTAATTTATGCCCCGCCCATCTCTAGGTAAGCTCCACCCTCACCTAGCTCGTGTTGGTATCGATCTCTGAACTCTCTGGCTATCAAGGGAAAAAACCCTATACAGGTAAGCTGTTGAATATTTTGAAACTAATTTGACTGGGTTCAGTCAAATTAGTTTCAAAATATTCAACAGCATGTTTATTAAATAGTAAAGACATACAATTCATACAACCCGACGGACTATTGAGCGTTTAAGACGGAATAAATCGAGTCATTCATGATGTGATGATTATGACGCCATCCTACACAAAGTTTAAAATCAATTCCTATGCACATAATTAGTGGACAGTGCTTAGCGAGAAATGGGCGGGACATAGTTAGAAATGGGCAGGGCATAGCTAGAATTGGATCGCTCCATTAGATACTAGATAATGAGCCCTCTCGACATATCTCGAATGCCAATCTCGCTCTGTAGTGTAGGCCCATATGTAATTTCGTGAGATTTCTGTTGTTGTTAAAAGTGAACTTTTACTTGATTTTGTGTCTCAAGATTTTGAATTATGAAAAAAAATATGATTTTTTTGCTCCCCTGGATGACCTTTTACCATGACAATCCGCACGTCCTTCATCCATCTCTATGTCCCGCTGTAAACAATATTGGCTAGTTTAAACGATTTGTGGATGGATTGCAAGCAACTTTGATAGATAAGTTCCAGTTATCAATATATCTAACACTTGCAAAAATGAAGATGATACCCCTTGTGACATACATTGCCATACTGCAGTGTGTATGTGAATGGATATGATTGGTAGTGAATCCTACATTATTATATTTTTTTCAGTGAAATTCGGCCTTTAAACCGTAACTCGTATTGATAATAAATGTTTTGTTTATATAAGGGGAACATGCGCACGCGTATAGTATTTGCATGAGTCTATTACGGTGCAAGCCATGAAACGTAATAGGGGTGTCAAGTTGGCATTTATAAATAACATTATATAAATACGGCAATATGTATATTAATTTAACCTTTAACTGTACAGAGACTGGCGATATATAAATATAAAATATATGCTGACGGTGTTGTATAACTAATCAATGAACACATTACACTAAAACCAACCACCCCTACAAAATAATGATCCACTGGAATAAAACAGCCTGATCGCGGGGATTTTAAGAAGGGAGGCGGTAAGAAAAAGGGACCGGAAAAAGAAGATAGAAAACTGTGACAAGAGATAGCAAATTGTGTTCCTTAGCGTGAAATTGAAAAACGAATATTCTTCATATCAGACGGAACAGATCGGTGATATAATGTTGCATCGTTGATGTTGATGTAGCCAATTTCACGCCGTCGTTATAACAGAAGGCTGAGAATGACCGTTTGTGTCATATAGATTGAAATCGACAGCGTTGTCATAACACACTAGTAATATTTAAAGTTGCACAGTCATGCCCAGTCAAAAGTGAAAGCAATGGGCTTGTAGATGTTTGATAACTATCGACTTGATTAATTTCGGGCAACACGATCACGTAATGCGGTGTTGTATGGCCATACTCATCGGAGCTACGGGTAACCATGGTAACCATGAGGTGTGTGGTATCGTTTCTTTGTGCAACTTCCGTTAAGATTATAATTACCTTTCATATCAACATGCAGATACATAACACTTCATCGGGAAGAACCCAATTAGGCCAATAGACATTGACTGCTTTTTCGTCAACTTTCTTATAGTGTAGATTCCGCCTCTCTAAAATAGACGAACCATCAACTTATGCCTAAGAAACTGTTCTACTGATATACAACTTCCGCGGTCGCATCCCCACCCCACGATTACACTCAGAACACAAAACTTGCATTCACCACCGCCAGCGCTAATAATTTAAATAATAATATAACAAGTGTAGCCAGATTTGGGTTTAAAGACCACCTTGTCTTGAGATTACCACTTTGTTTAACTTTTCAGTCCACATAATTGAAGTGCATGTTTTCTTTGTAAAATAATATTCTCATGAAGTTTATCTAAGTGAAGTCAGAGCGGGGTTTTTGAATTGTCACCAAATCTTGCTGCAGCTATATACAGCTCTGATATAGGTACACATCGCTAAATGCTGCATGCAAAATTGTGAGTGTTGAATGGTTGCATGCATTGAGCAATAGACTTGTGCAATATTTACATTACTTTTTATGATTACCATGTATCATCAGATCTGACCTGGAGGTATCAAATGTGAAAGGTACCTCACGTTTAAGATTGCTTTACTAATTCCATTTCAAAAGCAACATTGTTTGATCAGTTGATTCAACTGTAATTTGATTGGATATGGCCGACCCCTGCACCATCTCTTGGTCAAGTTAATGTTGGTTGAATTGATGGAACATTGTAGCCGTGAATATTATTGAATGGTTCAGTGAGGACGAGGCAGAATGTATATTGTGGTTTGAATGACCAGATTCATGTTCCAATCTACTTTATTAAGTCATAATTGTCAATCTTGATTCTGTATCTTGAATTTTATAACTTCTGAATTTATGATCACTGAGTGTGATCTTGTTATTATTTTATCATCATAATGTGTTCAAATCATTACGTCTGTGTTTGAAAATCATACACCCTTTGAGTCCAGTGATCCATAGTCAGATAAGTCCAAACTGCTGAGATCGATTAGGAAGCATTTTAATAAATGATGGCCCAGTCGGTCCCACTCTCAATGCCTACAACATCCAAATCTTAAATCTTTCGTTATACTGATTGATTGAACGGTTATTAAAAAGTGAATTCCGATTTAGTATATAGCCTTTTGGCAGAATACCTTTTCCCATCTGTATATTTTGAATTCCATAACATGAATGAACTTGTGATATTTCAATATTCTATAATGTAAATAAGTATTCATGAGAATGCCTACAATTTAATTTCATTGTCAAAAGACCAGCCAATAGTAAATTATCATACATATAAGTATTTAATGGCGTTATTGCACATATATTTGTATATTTATTGAGAGACTTTTAATATTGAAGTCAATATGCTTTATATATAATCATTCATCTCGTTATTTCGTGCTATTTGAAAGAATATAGACTTAGGCCCTCACTCATATTATATCAATCTACTTGTTTATGTTCCTAATTATATCCCAACGGAATTTATCATCATATATAATTAAGCCATAATATCATTCATCTTTCTCCTTCGATTAATACTCACCATTCTATTACTTCTGATAACAGCTGGCCTGGATAGCTGGGCCCTAGGACTATAGACTTAGTAAGCTTTACCGACTCCTGGAACCGGATACTCGGCTCCCAACTACCGGGTACCCGTTTGCCATGAAGCTCATTCTTGTTTGCATAGCAACAAGAGCTACATGCTTTTTTGTGCAGTTGGAGTCTTGAGTTAATCTAAGTCTTTTTCTGTGTAATTGTGATAGTTTGTGCGCTCTCTAAGGATTATATTGGATTACCATGGATGGAGCCGATGATAACCATGTATAATTCCATGTTATTCCATAGTTAAAAGACTTAGGTCTTCAAAATTTCGTCTGTGTCGCATGTTCCAATTTCTGACCCCAAAGAATCTGGGTCGTGTGTTAACAACGAAATATGCCAGATTGATCGCCTTCCATTAAACCCCAACAGGCGATCGGCAGATATGAAATAAGGTGTTGGATTTACGGTGTTTTAACACGAAAATCGGCTGACATCGTTCTTTGTAAGATCTGAGCGGGTAACATCACACCTGTGTTGTCTCGGATTTTTATGTGAAGAAAATGTTTCAGTAATTGGCGCATCCGATTCTGGGTGCTGCGTAGGTTATTGGTACCAGAAAAACTTTTGAATTTTCAAGTTTCGCCTGTTGTCACGATCTGTTTGCAATGATCGGTGGTTTCAAAATTCTTGATTTAGATGTGTGGTCTGCGGTTTTACCGTGTGCTACAGCAGTTTGTTTACATTATGTTGTTTATTCACATATCGTTTTGGCCTTCGTTAGGAGTATAATTTATATTGATTAGTAAATATACCCCGAATGCTATGCGATATGATTCCTGGTTCCATTATACATCCTTGAGGATCAGTGTATGGGTGGAATATTGCCCGCTTCGTTCTTGTCGTCATAATCAATGCGATCTTTGCTGTAACGTTGCGGGGTGGTGTGCGGGAGGGTTAACAGTTAATTTATGGTCAAAATAATTTGAAAATTAATTGTCTGCCTTCCATTTCTGTTTCGTTCCGCTTGCTTATTGTAGGTTTGTGCTTATTTATAGGGATGCGATTCGATCTCGAGGAGGGCAGGGTTTACCCGTCAGAACCAAGAGTGGTGTCTCTGTTAGCCATCCTCAAGAGTTTTCGATTGGGAAACCACATTCAGGCGAGGCAGTTTCTTCAGATGCTGGGCATGATGGTCTCCATGGAGCAGGTAATTCCGTACGCTGCTCTGATGCGAAGACCTATCCAGTTGTATCTGATGTCTCTGTGGAAACAGAGAACAGAACCCCTGTCAAAACTGGTGCCAGTTTTGTAGCCAATAATGTCACATCTTGTATGGTGGAAGAAGCGTCAGAATCTCCTAGTAGGAATTTTGCTGCACCTACCCCACCCCCAGCTGTCCGTATACACGGACGCATCGCTGGAGGGGTGGGGTGCCTGCCTGGGAGAACACCAGGTCTCGGGCACATGAACTCTCCCGGAGAGTCAGCTGCATATCAATCTGTTGGAAATGATGGCAGTGGAACTGGCGTTGGAAGAGTTCCTTCCGATGATCAGGGGCAAGGTGATATTGATACGGTTGGACAATTCGACAGTAGTATCATACATAAATCGCCAAGGCGGGACCAAGTCACCCACACTATGTATCAAAGTGTGGCACTTGATTCAATGGTGCAGGAATTACTCGGTTGTTTTGAAAGCAGCTCACATTCCTGGGCGATTGAACATTCTGGCAGATGCTTTGTCTCGCAGACAGAATGCTGCCAACAGAATGGTCTCTCAACCCTCCAGTTCTACTCAGGAGCATTGGGGCAAACCAAACCCAACATAGACTTGTTCGCCACAAGTGAAAATGCTCAAATCATGACTTATGTCTCGCCGATTCCAGATCCAAATGCCGTTGATACAGACGCTCTGGCGATAAGCTGGAAAGGGATGCATGCTTACGCGTACCCAGCCACCATTCTTCTACCGAAGATATTGGTGAAGATCAGGGAGGAACCGTGCCTAATCCTGCTAATAGCGCCGTTTTGGCCCAGCAGGGCGTGGTTCACGGATCTTCTAGATCTGCTGGTGGACAATCCAGTTCAGTTACCCGAGATTCTGAACATAATCTCCCAGGCCAAGGGACGCTTCATACACGAGCGTCCCGAAATTTTCAAATTGGCTGCCTGGATGTTATCAAACAACGTTCCACATCGGAAGGCTTTTCTCGACAAGCTGCAGATTTCATCGCAGCTGCGAGAAGGCGGTCAACCTTCAAGTCATATAACAACAAGGTTAACAGATTTGTAGACTGGTGTCAATCCACTATTCAGCAAATAGCAGACTTTCTCTGTGAGCTGTTCTTTTCAGGACTATCTCCTGTCACAATTGCTGGATACAAGTCACCTTTGGCATTAATTATCCCTTGTCTAGCCAGCAGGGATAGGCCAGAGGTGGCCCAGTTGAATGTGATGGTGAAGGGAATGAGCAATCTCCGACCGAGACAACCGGTGGTCATTCCAGCCTGGAGTCTATCTTTAGTGCTTAATGTGCTGTCCAAGCACCCTTTCGAACCGTTGCGTTTGGCTAGTCTAAGGCATTTGACTCTAAAGGCGGTCTTTCTATTGGCAGCTTCCTCAGCTAGAAGGCGCAGTGAGATCCATGCATTTTCAGAAGAGAGGCACCGATTTATTGTCTCTGGAGAGGGTCTGCGTCTACTGCCAAGAGCAGAGTTTATGTCAAAGAATCAATCTTTGAGATATCCCGGCAAACCGATCATTATACTGAAACTAACTAGGTTCGATCGTGATGTCAGTGTCTGGTGCCCAGTCCGTGTTTTTATTAAGTACAAAAAACGGACAGACTTGTTACGGTCGAATGATAGACATCTGTGGATCTGCCATAAGAAGCCGTATGGCGCCGCATCCATGGATTCTATCTCTCGTTGGGTAGTCAAATGCATTCAGACTACCCTTGAGATTGTGACTGGGCACCAGGTGCAATGTGCAAGTGCGCACGATATTAGAGGGATAGCCGCCTCGACCACCCTTTACAGTGGTGTTCCGTTAGAGGACATCATGGCTTTTGCACAATGGCACTGTGAGTCCTCTTTCACGGATTACTATATGAGGGATGTGTCAGACTCCGCCAATCCACTCGCTTTAGCTGTTTTGAAAGGATAGTTAAACGACCACACTGCTCTTCTCCCTTTTTTGGCATTTGTAAGAAAGAATTAAGAAGCAGACATGGTCGAGCGAGAGGATGTCAACCAGATTGTGTCACTGATGGCCAGTGGGCAATTAAATGCTCAGAACCACAGGTGGCTTCATTTTCTGTATTGTCTGTTCTTAGTGGAGTTATTTGAAATTTTCTTTATCCTATATGGCTGCGGACAACAACTTGTACTTGCGTGGAAATCTGTGTTCGTCGGCTAATGATTAAATTGCACATGCACCTGCCCTTTTTATACCCAGCGCTAGCTGGATAAGCCAGCGCATGCGGCATTATTGGCCACGTAAGATATTTAATAAATGCATACGAAGGACAAAATCGCTTTAAAATTCCTAGGAACGCCTGAGTTTATAAGGACTGGTTTTTGAAGAGTTTCTAATGCTGAATTTTATACTTTAGAGACTTCGGAAAAATCATAATTTTTTAAGCACGTTATAAGTCCCTAATATCGAATCAAGTGAAATTTGCTTTTAACAAACATTTCGCACGACAGCTATTTTTATGACACAAGGGCCTACACTACTGTATATCAATGAGTGATATCCGTTCTAAATATCACACTGCATGCTGTGATCTGCCAAATATAGGTGTATGACTTTTACACAAAGTTGTCAAACTGTAGATGAAACTGGACCAAATTGCAATATAATTTCTTTCACTTGCATGGGGTTCAGGGGACTCACATTATACCATATCAAAGTCCGACAAAATCTACTTAGAGGAACGTGGCTACATTTACATAATTGTGCTAAAAATACACCTTTCCCACATTGACGTTATTACGCCGAGATTCCTCTAAATCAACGCTCAGAGCAAAACTGTTGGCTGGTAACCCACCAACAAGCAGCTGACTAGCATTGAGTTACTAATTCACTAAAATACAACGCAATTTAAACCGTTTCTATGATAAACTAAAATCACTATACTATTTAAGTCATACATCATTGGAAAGCAGATTCAATTGCCTAATCATTCACGCATTATTGTTTATATGTTTGTAATCTTTCACTGGGTTATTTGCTTGTATATATATATATAATTCACCGTTATACCTGCTGGCTGGTAACGCCTAGATTCATTAAATCATGTGGACTATAGGGGCTTGTGTAAATTACAATCAACTGTGTTAAATTTGACAAAACTATGGAAGCGAACATCGAAAGGTATAGAAAACTGGCGTAGCGTTCCAATGATGTATGACTTCAATAATATTATGAAATAAGTTCTTCATATAAACTGCTTAAATTGCGGTGTATCTGATTCCAATAGTAAAGTAATGCTGTTTGGGCGTCGGCTATCGTCGTTACCAGCCAGAAGTGGTAGCACGGTACATTCCGGGAAGGTATTTTCACATCATACGCTAAAGTGGGAAAGGTCTATTAGCTTCCGGCATTATCTGAAAATTAAAACTTTGCTATACTTTCTAAATTTAGCAGGCGAACATGATAGAAATGGGGTTTATGTACCCATGTTTTCAGGGTCAGGGAATACAACTAGTATATTTTTAATCATCTCAATGCATTACATATCACCAATTATGCACATTATCCACCCACTCCTCGCCCACCCACAAAGGACCTTTTCAGTTTATCCATCCATCATATGAAGTCATAATAAACTACGTGACGTGTATGACGTCATAATCAATTACAGCACGAATGACTCGATTTAGTCCGTCTTAAATACTTAATAGCCCGACACCTTGTACAAATTGTATGTATTTACCATTTAATAAACACACTGTTGAATTAATTAACCCAGTCAAATTAATTTCAAAGTATTCAACAGATTACCTTTATTGTTTTCGAGAAATTGATAGTCAGGGAGTTCAGAGATCGGTCTATACCAATACGCGAAGTCTGGAGCTTAACTAGGGATGGCCGGGGCATAGCTAAAACTGGAAATGTCCATTGCGTACTGATTTGGAATGTTTTAAAGCCAAGATCCAAAGTATTTGGCGCAGTGTGTCACTTCACGGAGGAGAACTACCAGACACCAGACCATAAGAGTTCATCCCGACTGTGGCTGATAATGCTAACCATAACATCCGCACTATGGGTGGACACAATACATTTCATAGAATAAGCATCATAACCGCGTTGGCGCCAGAGAAACCTCCTAGCAAGCGTATCCCAAACATAAATGTGACATGAGATGATATCAAGCAAGTTGGCACGATCTACGCCAAAAACCTTAAATTACAGCATACCGGGGATTTGCCACTAATCGTTAAGGAGATAACAGCGATGGAGTAAACAGACCCAAGAGTTGATATATACATACTCTGGGATGCTTCCCTTTTCTACGTTCAATCATGGTATGGCATCATGCAAATTGTCCTTTCATTCCCATGTTAAACCTCGACGCCAGCAACATGCCCTGCATCTTCCCACACTTGAGCTACGTGTGTGACCAACACAAGTGGTACCATGTTATACCAGTGATCTTCTTTGACTCGAAATCGTTTTGGAAATCTGTGCTGATCACAGAAACGGAGCCAAGCAGGAATCCCCTTAGATATGTTGTTCTAGGACACGGGGAGGGGGTGGGGGTGGGCGTGTGGGTGGGGGTGGGGTGGGGGTGGGGCTGGGGTGGGGTGGGGCTTCAAATGGAGATGAATATCTTAAGGGTGCATCGGTAACCTGATGGCAGGAACTGGATCTCCGCATCACGATGATTTAGGTAGTCTATATCGAGAATACAGTAAAACACATTGTTAGTTGAACACCAATCTCGTGAGCAGATCGAGGATAGCACCCAACACAGTAGAAGTGTCGGTTGATATACCGCCAGACGAATCTTTTGATGACAATATCAATAGACCTTTCCACTCGATCCATCCATCATATGACGTCATAATTATCTACGTGACTTGTAGAATGACATCATAATCAATGACGTCTTGAGTGACGTAGATAAGTACGTCACGTATGCATAATTAAAGTCGTTGTTGTACGAATTGTATGTCTTTACTATTTAGTCCAAATTCTGTTGAAGAGTTCAGGAATCGATCGATCCCAATCCGTGGTAGGTGTGGGTGGAGCTTAGCTAGAGGTGGGTGGGGCTTAGCAATAACTGGAACGGTCCATTGAGATGAATGAGGGCACGCTGCACAATAGACTTGTCAGAGCATGAGAGATGTGTAATGCTATCATGATGTACCCGGATCTAACTGCCAGTTTGTCCACAGAAGGTGTATTATATGTTATCAGGGAGAAATTAGATGCTGAGAAGGATTCCATTGAACACAAAATGACTGCTAAGATTTTACTTTCATATATTAACCCCTCTTGTGTCAACTTAACCCTTTAATCGTCCCACTGACCAAAACAACTCTGCAGTGGTCTTCAGACATGGATATTTGTAAGGCATAGAGAAGAGTATTTTTGAATATTAACCACTAGAATGACTGGCTCGGTAACAGAGCCAGTCATTCTAGTAGTAAACTTTCAAAAATATTCTTCTCTCGGCCTCCAGATAGACACTGGATCAGTAAAAACTTTAATTTTCTTTAGTATTACCCCTTTAATGGTCAAGCCGGGGAAAAGAATTTCAGTGGTAAATTTACAAAAATAGTCTTATATAATTAAAATTGCTTGAAAAATAATGGCCATCAAAATGTTTAATTAATATATAAAGTAGTAATTTGAGTACTTTGAGGCGCGGTTGACACAAGAGGTTCTAAGGCAGAGAGGAATGGAAAGTAAAACTCGCACTTCTAGGCTGTTCGTAAGATACTTACATATCTTGCAGTGACTCCTCATAATCGAGATATCAAGTCTGCATATATCTATTTACCACAGATGCAATAACTATATACCAGGTTCCTCAATCATTATCACGTTATCCGTCGAAGCCATGTGTATTGGGTAGGACTGTCTACTTATCTGGCCAGTGGTCAGGTCCTTGTGAGGCGTATTAAAACTGGCTGTGGTCAAACAAGAGGTCGTGGAATAACAGAAATACAACGACCCAATAGGTTGTTGTCCAAGCCTGCCTGCGCCGATGTCAGTCATACCATGCCAGGACTCAATGGAATGAAGAATTACGCGAATTTGACCCCTTTTTTCATAATTCGATTTTGGCAGACCTTTGATATGGTATAATTGGCCGCCCCCTGATTCCCAGACAAGTGAAAAAATGATGTTGCTATTTGTTCAAGGTTGAGCCCTTATTTGAGGTAGATTGAGTGGACTAGTCGAAGTTAAGCTAGTCTATGGTAGGTTCAGATGTTGTGGGTAATTGTTCCGAGATTTATGTAAAACCTTTATGGCGAAGCCGGCCAAAGCATGCCGTGTTGCAAGCCTTGATGAATGCCAATGTGTAAGGCACGGGAAGATTACTTTTTGAAAATTTCCCCAGGAATGACTGACTGAATAACCCTACCTGTCCTTACTCTTAACCTCACTTGTGTTAACAGCGCCTCAAATCGCTCAAAATACTACTTATATAAATTAATCTTTTGAATGGTTAACATTTTCAAGTAATTATAATTTTCGAAGAAAATTTTTTCAAATAAATTTACCATTGGAATTTTGGCCGGCTTGACCATGCAATGGTAACGTTTAAGAAAATATACGTTTTTGGTTAGCCAGTGTCCATTTGAAGGCCAAGAGAATAGTATTTTTGAAAATTTACCACTGAAATGACAGGCTACCGAGCCAGTCATTTCAGTGGTAAATATTCTAAACTACTCTTCTCTTGGTCTGCAAACAGACATACCTCAAGACCACTACGCGGCTGATTTTGGTTGGTTTGAAGGGATAAGTTGACACAAGAGGGGTTAAGAACGGCATGTATTATTACTGTTCAATTATTATAATATACAGGTTATCATGTTGTTTACCCGCGGAACTATTGCAGAGGACATCCTTAAGAATTTTGAAATAAAGGATCCCACTTACAGCAGCAACTTTATATTCATCGGCACAGAGGCTTGGGGCAATCGAGATTTCGTCATTCAAAGTAATCGATATGGATTAGGATCTATCACTTTGCTTCAGGTATGACTTTTACACAGTTGATTTTGTAGATAAACAGTATAATTCGTTATCATATATCAGATAGATAGATAAATAAATATATATACACATGTATATGGACGGACGGACGGACGGACCGACCGACCGACCGACCGACCGACCGACCGACAGACAGACAGACAGACAGACAGACAGACAGACAGATAGATAGATAGATAGATAGATAGATAGTTAGATAGACTGACTGGCCAAACGACTGACCGATTGACAGACTAACTGACAGACCGGCCAACTGACTAATTGTCCGACCTACCGACCAACTAACTGACTGACTAACTGATTGGCCGACTGCCCAACCGACTGACCGACCGACCGACTGGCTAGACACTCACAAACCCACCCACCTACCAACGGACTGAACAATCGATGCAAAGCTCCCACCCATCCAACAACCCACCAATCCCCACCTGCACAAGCACCGACCAACCAAACAACTGACTAACCGAAGGATGAATGGACAAGCTGAACAACTGACTAAATGATCGGCTGACAGATCGACCAATCAACCCAGAAACTGACTAAGTGACCAACCTAGCGACCGACCGACCTCCCGACAGACTGACCGATAAACCAACCACACACCCAAAACCACACCCACTGACCCAGCCACAAACCGACTGACCAAACGACTGACATACTCAATCACCCACCCAACAACCCAGCAACCCACCAACTTACCCAACCATCGACCAGCTGACCAACTGAGTGACCGACCAAACGACTGAATGGCCGACAAACTAACCGCACACACAAACCCCTACACCAACCAACCAGCTCACAAGCCGACTGAACAACCGACCTACAGACCTACCCGCCCACCAAACAACCCACCATCCACTTACTCAACATACCAACTGACCAAACGACCAACCGTCCAACTAACCAACAAACCGATTGACCACAACTGACAGACTGACCAACCATCCGTCGCAAGGCCGACTGACCGACGGATGGACGATCGACAGACCTACGCACCCACGCCGCCGTTATTATTATTATTATTATTATTATTATTATTATTATTATCATTATTATTATTATTATTATTAATATTATTATTATATTATTATTATTATTATTATCATTATTATTATTATTATTATTATTATTATTATTATTATTATTATTATTATTATTATTTTAGGATCTGCCAACTAACACACAATTCAGCAAATATTTAGATGACCTTACAAACACTGACCTCGAGCTGGCCAAACATCGCTGGTGGCTGCATTACTGGGAGCGTCGAATGGAATGCTCATGGAAATCCAGTTACAATAGACAGAAAACAAATGTGTGCAGTAAATCACAAAATTTTATAAAAACCGCTAAGTTCACTCAGGACCCGTGGGTAAGTCGTCTTTCTGATCTTCAAAACTAGTCGAACATTTTCACTTGCATGTGGGTGGGGCTTAACTGGAAATGGGAGGAGCAGGGCGAGAGATATGTCCCTCTATTGGACCATTGAAGTGCGTACACGTGATCCAAACCGATGACAGAGCAAACACATCGAAAGCAACGTGAATCTTATTGGATTCAGCCATAATATATACAATAGAGAGATCCATATAATCGGGATTCTGAGAATTCAGGATTCAAAGTAGATAGATCAACAACACGTGCAAAACATGGGCGGCGCTTAGCTGTACATGGGCGGGGCATAGCTAAACGTGGATTCATCCATCGATTACATTTGTGGGCCTAGAATTGAAAGTTGTCAGCATGTTCACTAATATTACAATGCATCTTTCCATGTTTATCCATCTATCATATGACGTCATATGACCTCATAGTCAACTACGTGACGTGTATGATGACGTCATAATCATGCCGTCATGAATGACTCGATATAGTCCGTCTTTAACGCTTAATAGTACAACACGTTGTACGAATTGTATGTCTTTACAATTTAATAAACATGCTGTTAAATATTTTGAAACTAATTTTACTGGACGCTGTTGCTGCCATAGGCAGCAACAGCGCCCAGTTAAATTAGTTTCAAAATATTCAACAGCTTACCTGTATAGTTTTCTGTAAATTGATAGTCAGAGAGTTCAGCGATCGATCGATCCCAGCACGAGCGAGGTGTGGGTAGAGCTTAGATAAAGATGGGCGGGGCATAGCTAAAACTGGAAACGTTCATTTCTGTATTCTTCTGTATCCGCCCAGGTTCCTTTCGTCATTAATGCTGTCTATAGCCTACTCTCCGGCGCTCACGAGACCTTATCTGAATTCTGCCTGGCTAGTATGAAGGTGTGCCCGGAATACCGGAGCAATCCACACAAGCTGTATCAGAACGTTATCAAAACGACACTACCTCTAAACGAGGCGGATCTAGTCCCAGTCTTTGACGAGTATGGTGAAGGGAAAGTTGGGTACAAAATATACCACGTGGTTCGCGATCGATCCAGAGAAGGAAAACTGGCGTATGAACAAGTATGTTATCTAACAGTAACGCACATACCTACACACGAGCACATAAACGTGAGTGTGCATGCAGTTACCTGGAGCACAGCATCGAACTCGGGTACCAAATGTCAGTGCTCAGGCGGCTGTGGGTAGTGCAGCGTGACCACCTCTCCGAATTTATAAAAAAAATGCGGATTTTTAACAGGCTTCCGGATTTCCGTATAAAAGATTCCTATTTACAAATTTTTTAGTAGACAGTTAATTAAGCTAGTTACCTGCAGCCTGTTCAAAAGCGAAAACATTTCAGAAAGTGATGTTACATCTGCAGACTATGCGTCTCTTATTTATATTGTTACCCGTTTTCGTTTTATAAAGTGCAGTTTCGACCCTATTCAAGTCAACCCATTTAGTCTGCTATTCTATTCAATATTCTGATTCATTGTGATGATAACAAACATATTAAGTGTTTATAAATAAATCTGTTGAATAATATTCATGCAATTGCAATTTTTAATAGACAAGTTATGGTGTAAATTGATGATTTGTATGCATTTCTGAATGCTCACATATGCAAACACGGGAAGAGATAAATCGTGCGCTCATGCTCTATCTCCGAAAACCAACAGTAAACCGTGCCAGCTAGCGCTCGTCTAAACTTATTTTCTTGGAGAAAATCATGACAAGCTGGTCACCCTGGTAGTGCCGGGCACTGGAAGTAGGACCCTAGATGCTCGGGAACCGAAATCAGTTGCAGGAGAACTGAAGGTCAGTGACCTTGAACTGAAGGTCAGTGCCCGGGAATTTTACAATGAGTGCGCCTTATGGCCGGGTTACACTACACGATATTATAGCCAATTGATCGTGTGCGAGACGCCGACCACGATGACAATGAAAATGTAAACACCTCTAAGCTCACGATTTTTATTGTCTTTCGACAAATCGTAGTCTTCTACAATGATCTCGTCCGTTGTCGTGAGCGATAAGATCGCACATGATCAATCGGCTAGAAAATCGTGTAACGCAAATCAGCAATTTGCTTAGCCATACCAGGTGATCAAAGCAATTAGTGTCGTCGGCGTCGGCATTGTTGTCCTCGTCGGCATTTTTGTCCTCGTCGTCGTTGTTGTCGTCGTCGTCTTCTTATGAAACCCAACCTCATCCGTCCTTACCCTGCAATATTTATCAATTTTAGTTCAACAAAATGTATTATTCTGAAGCAAATTGTTTTTAAAGGTTGGGATATATAACGTTAAAGACGGATTGACTATTGCTAAAGAAAGCCTGTCATTCAGGGGGTACGACGGAATACCGAGCTTCAAAGCTATAGGAACGTAAGTAATATAAACGTGCTAATACAAAATGTGATAAGATGATATAAATGCAGAATTTCTGCGTGCAGATGGAGAGATGGGTGGAGGGAGGGACGGAGGGAGGGGGGGGGAAGGAAAGGAGGGAAGTAGGGAGGAGGAAGGGAAGGAGGGAGGGAAGGGGGAGGAAGGAGGGAGGGAGGGATGGATGGAGAGAGAGTGCTACTAACGATAATTTCAAACAATAATTACTCCAACCTTTATCTGACACATGTTTTGTGAGCAATAGCTTTTCTGGTACTGCAAGCTATATGGCGGCACACTGCGATCGTCTATATGACTATAGTATTATTATTAACATTATTTCTGATATCATTGCTGCTGATCCAGGATTGTGTGACCATTATGCTGTCTCGTTTGCAACAAACATGACCAAGCCAGCACCAGTGCAGAAAGTAGTCTCATACAGTAAAGTTCGTCAGATTGATGCAGATGAATTTCGACAAGACATCTTGTCATCTCCGTTGCTCAATCCCACGTGCGGTACTCCCATCGATTCTGCGGATGCTTACAACGAAGGGCTTCTCACTATCTTTGAGAAACATGCCCCTCTCCGCACGAAAACGATCACTCTCCGACCTAACAATCCATGGTACACTGAGGAACTGCACGACGCTAAACAGCTACGTCGAAAGTTGGAGCGGAAGTGGCGCGAAACTAAACTCACTGTGCACCATCAAATCTACCGTGATCATTGTACGGTTGTAAATAAGCTGCTGAAACATGCCCGAACGATATACTACTCTGATAAGATTTCATCTTGTGGTCGTGATTCAAAATGCTTGTTCAACATTGCAATAATCCTTGTTGGGAGACGTAGCGTGTACTGCTCTGCCTGATCATATATACGCAAAGGAATTAGCAGATAAGTTCAGTGATTTCTTTACACAGAAAATCGTGGACATTCGCAAGGACTTCAAGTGAGATTAGAACTCGGAACCACAGCAATATTATGTCGACACTGAAGGTATCGTTCCACTTCTGGAGTTCAAACCAGCATCAGAAGACGAAGGACGGCCGATCATCATGAAGTCTCCTGACAAGTCCTGTGAATTGGACCATATACCTGCATCACTCCTGAAAAAGTGCATAAATGAACTCCTACCACTTATCACCAACATCGTTAACACGTCATTGAAATCAAGTTGTGTACCGGAAACTTTTAAACGTGCGCACATAAAACCTATTTTAAAGAAGAACGGCCTAGACAAAAATGTTTTGGAAAACTACAGCCCTGTATCAAATCTTCCGTTTCGCTCTAAAGTGCTTGAAAAGGTCGTAGACAATCGTCTTGAAAATCATCTAAAACTGAATGATCTCCACGAATGGTCCCAATCAGCATACCGGAAATTTCATTCTACCGAAACCGCGTTATCCAGGGTACAAAACGACATCCTTGAGTCCCTAGACCAGGGTAAAGCGGCAGTGCTTGTACTGCTCGAACTTTCCGCTGCATTTGACACCATCGACCACAGTGTGCTGCTGACACAATTCGAACAGTGTTTCAAAATAGGTGAAAATGCACTAGCGTGGATACAATCTTACCTGAGCAACCGGTACCAATCTGTTATAATAAATGACACATCATCAGAAGCAGTACTGCTGCAATACGGCGTTCCTCAAGGCTCAGTACCTGGTCCTAAACAGTATGCGATGTATACCAAACCACTTGGTGGCATTGTACGGCACCATAACCTAGGCCACCAATTCTATGCCGACGACACCCAGCACTAGCTTGCTTTCAAAGCTAACGACAGTATGGCCCAACGAGCGACCGCTAGCGCGATAGAACTATGTGTTGCTGATATTCGTAAATGGATGACAGAGAATATGCTCAAACTCAATGGCGATACAACCGAGGTCATTGTTTTTAAATCTAATTATATGCCTCAAACTGTTGAAAATGTTTCTATCGCCGTGGACAATGCTAACATCAAACCAGCCGCAACTGTTCGAAACTTAGGTGTCATATTTGACTGTATGATGCCAATGGAACAGCATGTAAATTCCATCTGTAGATCTGCATATGCACACCTACGTAACATTGGTAAAATTAGAAGTTGTCTCATGGTTGATGCAGCAGAAACATTAGTTAATAGTTTAGTAACCTCACGATTAAACCACTGCAATTTACTACTGTACGGTCTGCCAAAATCTCTGATTAACAAACTCCAACGTGTGCAAAACACAGCAGCTCGCATCATCACACGCACCCCTCGGTACAACCATATCACACCAATACTAAAGACCTGCACTGGCTTCCAATTGAAAGTCGTGTGAAGTTCAAATTGCTGACGCAAGCGTTAAAGGCAATACACGGCCAGTCACCAGCATATATCAGCGACATAGTCCATATCTATAAGCCGAACAGGAGCCTTAGATCTGCGCAGTCAATGACTCTAATTGTACCAGGCTCTAGAATTATAACATACGGTGACCGACGGTTCGCAAGAGCAGCACCTGTCTTGTGGAACACGCTGCCAGCTAATATACGGCACATAAACAAGCTCGCCGGTTTTAAGAAAGCTCTTAAAACCCATCTTTTTATCGAACGCTATGAACCTATATAAATTTTACTGCCGTCTATTAAGTGTTATCATCTGTTGCAATCCACATCTAATTTTTAACAATTCTAATTATGATTTTCTATTTTATGAAATGTGATGTCAGTTTCTATTTTAACCTAAGTATTTAATCATTGTACAGCGTTTTTGAACCATCTTCTTGGAAAAGAACGCTATATAAATATGGTAAAATAATAATAATAATAATAATAATAATAATAATAATAATAATATATGGATGACAAACACAATGTGTCCTTTAATCATCACCCATGCTTTATTTACATATACGTCTGCGCTTGGAATCTAGCATTCTAAAGCTGGGTAGACTCCGAGCATACTCGCGCTCACACACGCGCACTCCTGTACGCAGGCACACATGCACGCGAGCACGGGCGTACTCACGCAAACACGCGTTTTAACTGCCCACGTACATTCTTATCACAAACATATGACGTCATTGCTTATTAATGCAAGTCTGCTCACGATTGCGCACCACGGAACACACAGTGAATGGACTGTTCCATTTTTAGCTATGCCCCGCCCATCATGAGCTAAGCTCCACCCACACGTCGCCGTTTTGGGATTGATCGATCCCCAAATGCCCTAGCTATCAATTTCCTGAAAACTATGCAGGGAAGCTGTTGAATATTTTGTAACAAATATGACTGAGTGCTGTTGCTGCCTATGGCAGCAACAGCGCCCAGTCAAATTAGTTTCAAAATATTCAACAGAATATTTATTAAATAGTAAAAGCAAACAATTTGTACAACACCGCATAGACCGTCTTCAAATATGCGTTCGTGACGTACTTATCGACGACATTCGTGATGCTATTCATTATGATGTCATTGTACACATCACGCAGTTCATTATGACGTCATATGATGGGTGGGTAGTCTGGAAAGGCGAATTCCGTATATAGGACTATAGTATATTACAATCAGATTATATTACCCTTTCACCCTCGAATTTGTTTTAAAAAATCAATTTTCTCATAGAAAATGCCCAAAGAGAAGAATATTTTTGAAAATTCACCCTGGAATTACTGGTTCGGTTATCGAGCCTGTCATTCCAGTGGTAAATTATCAAAACTCGTCTTCTCTTGGTCTGCAAATGGACATTTTTCAAGACCACATCAGAAGATGGCTGATATGAGTGTTAAAGTGCTAAGCATGGCAGTATATGATGTGCTGTGCGTGGTCTGAAGGTTGTTCATGTATAACCTGTGTATATGTACATGCTGTTCCATAATCGTATGTGCATATGTGCGTGTCTCCCGTGCATGCGTGTCTTCTGTTCCATGTTCATCTAGTACTTGGTAACGGCGTATGAACATGCCCACGTACATTGATGCATTGATGTACTGCTGTATAACATTTACCCATGCTCTCCCAACGATACTCCGTACCCTGCGAGTAGATAACGATACAAGGACAGTAATATTAAGTAAAGACATGGTTTTAAAATTATGAATACTCACCATCTGCCATCATCTAGAAGCCTAGAAAACCTTGCTGTGAGGATTCGCACTTGTCATGGAAATCCTGGAAAGTCAATGAATCCTCAATTTTAAAATCAAAACCTTAAAATCCATGAACTTCAATAGTTTTGCTCACATTTCGTTAAAAAAAATCCACCCATCCATCTATCCATCCATCCATCCATACAGAAAATTAAACCGTGGAAACATGAAGCGAAAGCGTTCAAATTTCGAGACTATCATACACAAGTAAGTCGTTGAAAATTTTGAAACTAATTTGACTGCTCATAAAATTCGGTATTTGATGTTCGAAAGGTGAAAACTATTGCCAGGAAATATTTGTCCGGTAAATCCTGTCGTATTGGTCCTGGAATTTTGTAATTTTGCTTATTGAAAGTGAATATGAAGTCATTGAATTTAGCATTGCAGAGCGAGTACGAATTCTGATTTACTAGCCGGCAATAGGGCAATACTATACAGTAATATAATATATAATACAATCCAATAATAATAAACATATCATTCATCCATTATTTTATTTAGTGTACTATTTTCATTCATTCTCTCATGTTCTATTTACACATTTTACGAATACCGCAAATTATTATGTCATTATGTATGGATATTATCATTTCCAGTTGCCAATATCAACGGATGTAAATTTTGCCTGATATTAATAGGGCTTCTGACATGTTATCTTGTGGATCCCATGAATTTGGAAAGTTACCTTATCATTTGACCTTAAAGTGCCTAACTCCATCAATGACGTTTGTAGCCAGAATCTGCTCAGCTACATACTAAGTGTAGGCCTTCTTCAGTACCTGCTGGTTTTGGGATTTTGTGCTTGATGGTGTTTTGATTTGCTATATTTTGTTCATTATTTCTACCATTATTTAAGTTTGTATGCAATTGCTTACCACTGGCATTTGGCGTGGGTCGGTCTGCGCTGGCATATACTGTGTTTGGTATTTGGTTGTTCAGTATTTGTTGGCCAGCATGGGTGTCTACTCTATCTTGTCTCTGTTTGTTTGTAGTGACCGTTTGTTGTTGTTTATTTCCTTGATGCGTCACTAATCCATTATTAATTTCCTCAGGTTCAAGGTCATCTGTTTCCATTAAATCTAGAAGTGTATTTGTGGGCCTATCCTCTAAATGGTTGAATCTGTTTGCATAGACTCGTGATTGCACATGCTTCTTATCACTGTTTCGCCTAAGCTTATATGTATCGTTGGTGCATACATCCACTATATAATATAGCCCTACCAATTAGCAATGTAATCTTTTGAGTGTTGGGGGTAAGTAGGGTGGGTGGTAGTCCTAATTGTGTTTTTCGCAGTAGAGCCATACCTGCTGTTCTAATTGAAATATGGACCCTTTTGTATTTTTGTCATGGTGTTCTTTGTATCTATATTGTGCCACTTAAATATTTTCTCTTGTTATTTATTTGGTAATTTTCAATTTATTTGTTAGGACCCTCATATATTCTGTGATGTTGTTACATGTGTACGTGTTGCCTTCAGGTTTCAAGGCTACATCTGTTGGCAGACCTGCTTCATGGCCATATATAAGGTAGTATTGTGTGTACCCTGTTGATTCTGTTGCTAGTGATGATCAATATGCAGACATGATGCTTGGTACTAACTCTGTCCAATTTGTTTGTACCTCATTACAATAATGGAAGAGTGACTGCTCTATAACTGAGTTCATGCGTTTGACAGATGCTTTGGTCTGTTGATGATATCAACTAGTTTGGACTGTGTAGATTTAAAATATATTGCACATTTTATAAATAATTGTTGACAGGAAATTTGCTCCTTTAGCAGACATTAGAGTTTGTGGAGGACCATGTATATGCATTATTTCATTGTATACAGTCATAGCAATTTCAGTTCACTATTCTGGCCTTAATGAAATGCCTCGCACCATTTTGTGAATGAATCTACTATCAATACTATGTTTGAAGCCATTTATGTTTGTGGTAGTGGATTCAGAATTTCTGCCTAACATGTTCAAGTTTTCTTTGTATCCTTTTGGTCGCAGATTTATATTGAATCATGATAATACTTGAGAATATCACCATGTAGAATCCTTGGTACTACCGATTGTCTAATTAGTCTATCAGCATTTTTACCTTTCCCTCTTGTGTATTACAGATGATATAAGATTCCATCACGATCAGTGATGGTGAACTCCCCGCATTCCCGCCTATCTCTTTGAGATTTGTTATCATCTTCGCGCAGTTCCTTATTCATTAAAGAGTCAATATACGTTTTAAGCCCACTCCTATTTTCATGACGCACTTTAATAGTTGTGCTCTCAATGGCAAACATTTTCTTCAGTTATCACAAGCGTGTCTGCCATGCAATACTGTTCATTCACTGTGATCATATTAATTAATATGGTCAATGTGTTAGCGTGTTTTGTTTGGTTTGTACTATCTTTGTCTGTTGTGTCATCACCATTGTTTCTTCTCTGCTTGTCGTTTCTCTTTGGTTTCACGTTGTGGTATTATGTTATCTGAATAACGTATTCTGCAAATAATGTATGTTGAGTGCATCTGTATTATGCTTGTTTACTCCTTTCTTAACCCCCTCATGTGTCAAATGCGCCTCAAAGCGCTCAGAAGGCGACTTTTATCATTTAAGCCGAGTTTTCAAGCAAATTGAATTTTTTGTCCAGTGAATGACCATTTGCTGGCCAAAAGAAGACTGGATTTTTTTGTAAGTTTATAACTGGAATTTCGGAAAATCGTTTTTTGAGATGTGTTTTTTCAAAGTGTTAATGCTCAAGAGAATCAAAAAAAATTTTTTAGTCAGTGTCCATTTGCAGGCCAAGAGAAGACTATTTTTGAAAATTTATCACTGGAACAGAGCCAGTTATTCCAGTGGTAAATTTTCAAAAATAGTCTTCTCTTAGCCTGCAAATAGACTCAAGACAACAGTATAGGAGCTATTGGCCGGTTTTACAAGTATAAAGCACAAGTGGACACAAGAGGGTTAATATGTTGTGTAGTGATACACTTACAGTTAGAGAGTGACCAATGACATAGTCTGAGTGTATGCTAACATACTGATTTAAGATGTTTAAGTGCTTTATGATCTGTGTAGAGATTGAAGTGTTTGGAAGCAAGATATATGTGATATTGTTTGATTGCAGTCACTAATTCTACGCATTCACATTCTGTAATACACCTTTCTCACATTGACGTCATTACGCCAGGATACGCCTAAATCAACGCCCAGAGTAGAACTGCTGGCTGGTGACGCCGCCAACAAGCAGCTGACCCTAATCGTGTTACTATTGCAGTAAAATACACCGCAATTTAAACCGTTCCTATGATAAACTAAAATCACTAAATTATTTAAATCATACATCATTGGAAAGTGCATTCAATTGCCTAAACATTAATGCATTGTTTTTTATATTTTATTTTATATAAAATACAGCATTATACGTTTATTCATTTAATCAAGTGGACAATAGGATTTTAAAATTGCAATCAACTGTATTAAACTTAATATATAAAAACGGATACATAAATGTATAGAACATTTTCTTAGTCTTCCAATGATGTATGACTTTAATAATATTATGAAATTAGTTCTTCATATAAACTGTTTAAAGTGCGTTGTATCTGATTCCAATAGTAATGTAATGCTGTTTGCGCGTCAGCTATCGCAGTTACCAGCCAGAAGTGATATGAGCAATGCATTCTGGGAAGGTATTTTCCCAAAATACGATAACGTGGGAAAGGTCTATTGGTCATTTCCTGTTTGTTGCCATTGTTGACCTACCACCATACGCAATAGTAGAGGTGGAATAAAAGACTGAATTTGTAGCAAATTTTCCAACACCAAGCGCTGTTAAGGGTGTTAGATTCAACTTCTTTATATGTAAAATTACATTTTGATTTATTCCCGCTGCTCTCAAGCTATTGAATACTAAGTGCCAGTGCGTCGTCAATGAGAGGCTTCCTAGAACTAATGTTTGACAATAATAAAAACTACATACATGCGAGTGCCTAGAGATATGGCAAGTCTGGAATGCACACTATCAGTTCCAGTCAATTCGTGTGATTGTGAGTAGGGTAGTTTAAAGCTGATCCGGTGAAAGAGGATTTTTTCCCTCTGGACGGCGGGCCAGTGGATAGACTACTCGGCTCCCAAACGCTAGGCGAAATGTGCCTGGGTTCGAACCTTGCTCAGGTCGAAGACTGAAAAATATAAAAATCACATTCCAATGATGACTGTGCAATATCCTAATGCCAGTGCGTCGTCAATGACCAGGTTCCTAGAACTAATGCTTGACAATAATAAAACCGATTGCTACTACTACTACTACTACTACTACTACTACTACTACTACTACTACTACTACTACTACTACTACTACTATTATGCATTGTTTCTATTTTCAGGGACAGTACTGCCAATGAGAATGCCAGTGGGTAAGTGTTATTGTTAGGAAAATCTGGAATGAATTGGAATAAGTAACTACTCTAATAAAACAACGACATGACATCATTACCACGTCACATAGATATTTTACCCTCGCATGTCTAGAGTGTGGGGATGCGCGCATTTGTGAGCGTACGTGTGTGCGTATGTTTGTGTATGCGCGCGTGTGCGTGCGTGTGTGTGTGCGTGTGTGCGTGCGTGTATGTGTGTATGTGTGCGTGCGTGCGTGCGTGCGTGTGTGCGTGCGTGCGTGCCTGCGTGCGTGCGTGCGTGTGCGCGTGCCCACATGTGCGCATGTGTGCATACACCTGTGCATACGCGCGTGTGTGCATGCGTGTGTGTATGCGGGTGTGCATGTATGCGCGCATGTGTGCGTGCGCGTGCGTGAGCAATGCATGCGTGCGCATGCTTGAACGTGCATGTGGTGCCTGCGATCTTGTCCCTGTGCGTTGTCTACTACTACTACTACTACTACTACTACTACTACTACTACTACTACTACTACTACTACTACTACTACTACTACTACTACTATTATGCATTGTTTCTATGTTCAGGGAGAGTACTGCCAATGAGAATGCCAGTGGGTAAGTGTTATTGTTAGGAAAATCTGGAATGAATTGGAATAAGTTACTACTCTAATAAAACAACGACATGACATCATTACCCCGTCACATAGATATTTTACCCTCGCATGTCTAGAGTGTGGGGATGCGCACATTTGTGTGCATGAGCGTGCGTGCGTGTGTTTGTGTATGCGCGCGTGTGTGTGCGTGTGTGTGCGTGCGTGTGTGTGTGCGTGAGTGTATGTGTGTGTGCGTGTGTGCGTGCGTGCGTGCGTGCGTGCGTGTGTGTGCGCGTGCCCACATGTGCGCATGTGTGCATACATCTGTGCATACGCGCGTGTGTGCATGCGTGTGTGTATGCGGGTATGCATGCATGTGTGCATGTGCGCGTACGTGGGCACATGCATGCGTGCGTGCGCATGCTTGAACGTGCATGTGGTGCCTGCGATCTTGTACATTGGCGTGCGTGTGTGCATGTGCACTTGTATGTCTTTGTGGGTTTGTCTACATGTGCACCCTCTTGCACATACGCCTGAATGTGTGTGTGTGCGCATGCGTATGTATGCCTGTGTGTGAGGAATGTCCGGAGCTGTATCTAAAATATACTGATCCGATTTTCCTCAAATTTTAACCGGTGCTACAATCAAAATGAATTTCCAGCCTTTGACAATGACTAAGCTTGCGCGAGTACACGATTAAATAAAAAATCGCGATTATCCTTTAAATCATTAATTTATATGATTAAAAATTAAATAATCGAATAATTGTGAATAATTTCTACTGCATAAAATATTTCAAAACCTGCAATTTATTTACTCTTTAGTGCGATCCATGACTAACAAAAGTAGATCCTAATCGGATCAGCTTCCGGATCTATGGATACATCGGAAACTGCCATTGGTTCAAAATATCTTAAATTTTAGCCTATGAAAGAGACATTATCGTACATTATGAATCTCTATCTTTGGTCGTAATCAGTAGAGAAACCACCAGAAAAATGTGGAAAATAAAAAAATGCAATTTCTTCTAAAACGAGAGAGTGCCGGTTGGTCATGTCTGATTGCCTGTGTTCCAATTCCATAACGTAAAAGTTATTGCATCTTGTATATATTCATACCGTTACTATGGAAAATTTGTGTGTGCGCGCCTTTTTATGATGAAAAGACATATTGCAGTTTCTGCCAATGCTTTTAATAGAGGATGCGATAGCTTAGAAGGTAACGCGCTGAGATGTTAAATCGGCGATCATGGGATCCCGTCGATTGCTAGAGACGGGCAATCGCCTTCGCGCCTCGTTGCCTCGCCACACGCGAGTATACATTTGTTGCTAATAATAGGCTGAAATATATGGCGTGGTATTAGGGACAAAATTATGATTAACGATTAAGCGAAATCCGAATTTCGCTTAAGCGTTAATCATAATTTTGGCCCTAATACCACGCCATATAAATAAAACGACTCTAGATATGGCGCCAATGGGACTGGAATCAGGGATTCGATAGATGCCAACCAAATGAATAAATTCTGCCAATGTTTCTATTTATTTCCACAGTGAAGACAGCAGTAACGGATTGCTGATAATAATGGCAGCTCTAGTACCGAGTATAATCCTACTGATCATCATCGCAGTCATCTTGTTTTGCTTTTATAAAATCTGGAAGAAGAATAGGGATGTAAAACGTATGTATTGCTACTGCTATCGCTAACGCCACTAGCACTATCGCCACCACGGCTGCCGACATACACCACTACCATAATTACCTCACCACTACCACTACAACAAACACCACCACCACCATCTCCCGTACCATGACCTCCGCCGTCAACGCCATTGCCGGCGCTGTCGCTACCACTACAACCAGCACTACTACTACGACTGCGACCACCACGAGTATCACGACTACCGCCATGACGACTCACTCAACCACCACTGCCTCCATCGCCTCAGCCACCGCAAACGCAACCACTGCCTCCGCTATCACTACTACTTGCATCACCACCACCACCACCACCACTAACCACCAACAACCCATCACCATCACCCCCACCACCACCACCACCACAAACCACCAAGCACCCATCACCACCACCACCACAAACTACCAACCACCCATCATCACCACCACCCATCACCACTACCACCACCACGACCACGACCACGACCACGACCACGACCACCACCACCACCACCACCACCAGCACCACCACCACCACAAACCACAAACCACAAACCACCAACCACCCATCACCACCACCACCACCACGACCACGACCACCAGCACCAGCACCAGCACCACAAACCACCAACCACCCATCACCACCACTAACACCACGACCATCACCACCACAACCACCACCACCACCACCACCAACAACAACAAGAACAACAACAACAACAACAACAACAACAACAACAATGCGTCGTCGTCGTCGTAGTAGTAGTAGTAGTAGTAGTAGTAGTAGTAGTAGTAGTAGTAGTAGTAGTAGTAGTAGTAGTAGTCGTCATAGTCGTAGTAGTAGTAGTAGTAGTAGTAGTAGTAGTAGTAGTAGTAGTAGTAGTAGTAGTAGTAGTAGTAGTCGTCGTCGTCGTCGTCGTCGTCGTCGTCGTCATCGTCGTGATTGCCGCCGCTGCCATCGTCGATGCAATCGCAGATTATTGTTTTTACTCAGGGTCTTTGTTAAACTTCTTATTATTTTTCTTCCTTCCAAAGTTTGGACCGCATCTCCTAGAGTTTTTACCCGATCAATTCCAAACTTATGGGATTCGATATCTATTCTCTTGGCTCTGCCCAACAGTTTTCGAGCTACCCACCTTTAAGTGGGAAAAAAGTCCCATAGGAAATGTATGGGGATTTTCAAAATTGATCTTTGAAGCGCTACTACAGCTAGAGTTTTGAACGGATCACTACCATATTTGCTGAGGATGTTACCACTGACCATTAATTTTTTAGATACATTTTTATTCAAAATGGGTGCCAGACGTTAGACCCCACAATGCATGGAAAAATGTCCCATAGGAAATGTGTGGTGTATTTTCAAATGTTTGAAGTGCTACTACACCTAGGGTTTTGATCAGATCACTACCATACTTGTGTAGGGTGTTACCACTGATGATTATTTTTGAATTTTATTTTTCAAAATGGCTGCCATGAAAAGATCTTGTCAAAGATACCAGTTTTCGTTTTTTGCAGAAATGAACTCGGGATGAGAATCTTTGAAAAAAACACCTATTTTGTTTGAAAAATGACAACCAGGCGCACATTTTAGGGTCAAAATGACCAAAATCTTTTTTGCAGAAATGAACTCCCTGTGAAAAAAAAATTAAAAATTTTTTTTAACAAAGGCCGCCAACATAAGTTTTGCTCCGATCGTCAATAAATTTGGTGAACTAGCTCTCATGTTGACTTTATTTGGTCTCAAATTTAAAGGTGATCCGACCAACAGTTTTCGAGAAAATCAGCCTTTCAGTGCCACATATCCCCATAGTAAACCTATGGGAGCACAATTGGAACGGTGTTGCCTCCAATCGTTTTCTTCTAATTATATTCAAACCCGGCCAGATTCTAGAACATTGAGAGATCTAAATAATTGCCAATGAAAATTGCAATATCTCCCTTGGGGTCAATGCCATTCACGGGTACAGATTTCCAGTTTTCATGTTTGGCATAAGTTACCTTCCTTTCATCATGCAACTTCAAAAAGCATGTTAGAAGACATACCACATTTTATCCTGAGGGTCAAGGTGACCTTTTAGTATAAACCTATGGGAAATTCAAGCACGGATCTTTCATGTGCGACTACACCTAGAGTTTTTATTCAATCAGCACCAGACGTGTTCAATGCTTATTGAAGTGTGAAACCTAACATAATTGCAACCACACCTATAGTGTGTGCTGGATCAGCACCAGACATGGCCAATGGTCATATAAGAAGAGACCGTTATTTTTTTTATTATTTTTTTTATTATTATTATTATTATTATTATTATTATGATTATTATTATTATTTTTATTATTATTATTATTATTATTATTTTTATTATTATTATTATTATTATTATTATTATTATTATTATTGCAGAAAAAACAGATGAATATCTAACAGTTACACCCGAATACGATGTTATCCATCCTAGTACTAATAGTCGGCACATGCATGAATCTGAAGAAGCGCCTAGATTTGAGAGCATTGATGACTGGATCGAGGAGTCCCACGCGCCAGGAAACCACACAATAACTAATGACAATATGGTAGTGGCTCCATATTCTAATTCTAATGAACTGCGTGCGTGCGGTGATTCCGGGTATATAGAACCAGGCATTGTTGCTGAGGAAAGTGAGATTTCATTATAGCGTGTCTGGTGTTGTTGTCAAAAATGTGTCTAACGTGGTGAAAATGTTAGAGGCCTATTGACCGTTCTAGTTTTAGCTCTATGCTCCACCCACACGTCGCTCGTGTTGGGATAGATCGATCCCTGAACTCGATGACTATCAATTTCCAGAAAACTACAGGTAAGCTGTTAAATATTTTGAACCTAATTTTAGTGGGCGCTGTTGCTGCCTATGGCATCAACAGCGCCCATTCAAATTAGGTTTAAAATATTCAACAGAATGTTTATTAAATGGCAAAGACATACAATTCTTACGGTGTCAGACTATTAAGCGTTAAGGACGGACTAAATCAAGTCGTTCATGCCATACTTAATTATGACGTCATCCTACACGCCATTTAGTTGATTAAGACGTCATATGACGGTAGATGATGAATAGATAAACTAGCACGGTCCATTACCTGTCTCGGATAAATACTAAAATCTAAATGCGCACAGTCACACAAGAATACTTGAAAATAAAATGGTTAAAATTTTATACATGTACTTTTAGAGACTTAAATTATATTCCTCAATGCAAAGCAACCAAAAAAATCTGATCTCATTCCGTATAAATTACGATGATTTTAAGTTGTGAAATTGAATCAGAGGTACATGATCTCGAGGAATAATAAGGCTAATAGAAGACTATTTTTGAATATTTACCACTGTAATGAATTTGGCGATAACTGAACCTGTCATTCTAGCGGTAAGATTTACGAAATAGTCTCCTCTTTGTCTCTAAATGGACCCTGACTAAGGAACAAATTTGGATTTCTTGACCAGTAAATCTTTAATGGTCAAGCTGGCCAAATATCGTCTCTGCAGTGGCTTTGAGAAATTTGAGCTATTTTGTGAATTCCAGTGGCAAAGTACTGGTAACAAGATTAGTCTTCTCTTGGCCTGCAAATACAAATGGACATACCCTGATTGACAATTTAAATTTTCTTAAAAAAATCCCGACCATTAAAGGATGGGCCAAAAAGAGACAACCTATTTCCATATATAAAATGCATACATCTATCGCAGAGTACATAGTCCGTATGCCAACACGATTTTAATAGTCTTTATACAATATAGTTGAAATACAATCAATTCAATTCAATTCAATTTATTTACACCCAGGCCACAATGTGGCATATGGGGTCCATTAGTACATACATTTACACTGGTAATGGCGATTACATGGAATGTTGATAATTATAATAATACTTATTATTATTATTATTATTATTATTATTATTATTATTATTGTTATTATTATTATTACTACATGTATTATTATTATTATCATTATTATTATTATTATTATTATTATTATTATTATTATTATTATTATTATCCTCATCGTCGTCGTCGTCGTTATTATTATTATTATTATTATTATTATTATTATTATTATTATTATTATTATTATTTTTATTATTATTACAACATAATATAAGTACCTAGGTAATCAAAACTCCCTCCCGTTAGCCAATCTGAGTAATGCAATTAAATAGTGATTTGCATATACCCGTGATGTACATATAGGTGTTATGAAAAGAAAAGTTTGTTTATGGCAAATATGATGAGTGCGACCGGCCGGTTAGTCCAGTAGCGAAGCGCTCAAATTCCTGCAGGCGAGATTCGAAAGGTATGGAGGAAATTGGAGGTCCCCACTCCCAGAACATATTTAGAATTTGTAGTCTGTACACATTAAACATAGTAAATTCTAGTAAATTTGGTTTACGACGGTAGTAATGAGCTGCAGGACAGACTGTGGTAGTAGTAGTAGTGGCAGCAGTAGTCGCAGTGACAGTGGCAATGGCAGGAGCAGCAACAGTAGCAGTAGATGTAACAGTAGAGGCAATAGTAGTAGTAGTTGCTGCTGCTGCCCCTGTCATTTACTGTTGTTGTTGGTTTGGGACAGAATGCTAAATGCAACGACGGGCCGGACAGACCAGGAGTGAAGTGCTTCAATTCCTCCAGACGAAATTCGAAAAGTATGTAGGAATTCGGAGGTCTCCACTCCCAGAACATATTTCTAATTTGCAAGATGTACAATTTTAAAGGTAATAGATGTATACACCTTGTACATAGGTATTATTATAGGAACATTGATTTTCGACTGGAATGATGTGCTGTAAGCAGGCTGTGGTAGTGATAATAGCAGCTCTAGCTACAGCGGTAGCGGCAGTGGTAGTAGCAGTAGAGGTAAGAGTAGCAGTTGCAGCAGCTGCTACTATTGTCATCACGGTCGTCGTCGTCGTCGTCGTCGATGTCGTCGATGTCGTCGTTTTCGTCGTCGTCGCCATGGTCCTCCTCCTAGTCGTAGTCGTTGTTGTCATCATCACTGTTGTCTTTGTCTTGCTATTTAAAAATGTTTCAATACTCTTCTTATAAATGTACATAGCTTACTTAAAATTGAGATTTTAGTACTTGATCAAAGTTCACAAAATGTGTAGTAGTTTGGTTTCACCCGAAAGTATTTTGGTAGTAGTGTCATTCTGTCCTTTTCAAAAAACTTACAGAGAAATAGGTAATGATATTCATCACCTGTGTCATGTTGGTCACACAATATACATATCCGATCTTCTTTGATTAAGCCCTCCCACCTCCCAGTTTCAATTGGCAATTTGTGGTTGGCTGTTCGGAATCGCGCTAAGGTTAGTTTATTAGTATTATTTAATTTAGTAAGGTATGGTTCTATTTCAAATTTCGTCTTATAGATATTATAGATTTTTCCCTTTGAAGATGCGTTCATCTGTCCTCTCCATGATTGTGTGTATTGGTCTGTACGTATTTGTTTTATATGTTTCGTTGCGTTACTTGTGATGCTCTGTCTTTCCTATAGATATCCCATTCCCACATTATTTAATATTGCCTTTACTACTCCAATCCATTTGTATTGTACGTTATTATTGGTATAGTTAGTGTACATATATTTATAAAGTAGACATATAGCTTTGTTTCTTTGCCATTTAGCAGTTTTTTCCAGTATAGGATTGTTCTATGTTTTATAGTGATATCGAGGGGGTATCTACCTAATTCACCGTATATCATGAATTTTGGTGTATGCATGGTTAGTTTTAGTAACCGTCGATAGAAGCCTATTTGTATTTTTTCAACTAGTGTTGTGTTTTCCGTAGTCCAAATTTCACACCCATATGTGAGAATCGGTAATATCAGTGAATCAAACAGTTTTATTTGGCAGTTTATTGGTAGATCCATATTTTCGCATCTCCGGTATAGTGAATATAGCGCTTTAGTAGCTTGCTCTGCTAGGTGTTTTAGTGCTGTTATATACCGGGAGTTGTAAAATAAATGTATACCTAAATACTTATGTTTATCGACTATTTCAATATTTTCATCATCTAAAGTAAAATTTCAATTCCCCCCTCCCCTTTTATTGCTTCCGAATATTACCGCTTTTGTTTTATCCTTATTAATTTTGAGATTCCACAATTTACAGTAACTGTTGTAGGCATTCAGACTCAGCTGTAGAGTAATACCATCTTCTGCTATCAACACTGTGTCTTCTGCGTATAGGAGCACCAGCAATTTAAGATAGACGTCTATGTTATCATTAATTATAAGACTTACAATTTGAGCTTTCCAGGTATTCTTGAAGGTCATTGAGATAGATATTAAATAATATAGGGGAAAGATTTTCTCCCTGCCGCATCCCCCCAGTTACACGTAAAAGGCTCTGATAATTCATCATTTATACATACCCTTGATTTTATGCCAGAATACATATTGCGAATCACTCTGAATATTTTCCCATTAATATTCTCGCTTAATAATTTACCCCATAGTGCTTCCCTCCAAACTTTATCAAACGCTTTCTCTAGATCAATAAAGGCACAAAATAATTTTTTCTTTTTAATTCGGTAGATTTCTAGGATCGCGTTTAGTGCAAATAGATGGTCAGTTGTTGAGTATTTTCGTCTACAGCCAGCTTGGTTTTCTTGAATAAGATTGTTTTCTTCCAGATAACTATCAATCCTTTTACTTATGATGCTAGTAAAAAGTTTAGCCAAACAGCTCATTAGTGTAATAGGCCTATAGTTTTGCGGCTCATTTAGGGGGCCTTTACCTTTATATATAGGTTTACTTAGCCCATCAGTCCATGCTTCAGGTATATTTCCAGTTTCGAGTACACAATTAAAAAGCGTATGATAGATGGGTATCATTGTTTGTTCGCCGGATTTAAGATATTCATTGATTATCCCGTCCCCTCCGGCAGCTTTGTTAGTTTTCAGAGATTTTATTGCATTTCTAATTTCAAATACTGTAATTTCGGAGTTAAGTAGGTCATTTGTTGGTTGTCCTGTATCATTAGTGTGTGTTTGGATATTGGGGACAGCGTCACTCTGGGTTATGGATTTATAAAATGTATACATATCGTCAATTTGGATTTTAAAATTTTCAGTTTTTGGGTCTAGGGACTTTATAATTTTCCAGTATGCTCGCGCGTCCGATTTCTGTAATCTTTCTATTTGGATTAAAAAAATTCTCTTATTTTCAGCTCTAGCTTTATTCATCGTTGTTTTATAAGTTTTACATGACTGAATCACAGTGTTCGCACTGTTAGCCGACTTTCTCAATCGATGTTCGTTTCTGTAGTGGTGATATGCTTTTCTCGCTAGTTGGCATTCGTGGTTGAACCACGGGCGGTTAGTTTTGCGATTGGTGTTACTTAATCGGTTGTTCTTTATAGGCAATGTTCCAAAAGTACTAATGGCAGCTTTTTCAAATATCGAGGCTATGCCATCAACTACTTCATTGACGTCATATTTAAAATGCTGGTTGTCAGTTTCGTAGTTATCAGCTTTAATCCGCAAGTTTATATACGTTGGATTATCAATTACACACTCTGCAAAATTTGTAGATTTTTCAGCCTTCCACCGGGCTGGACGTGTTTTTGCTTGTGCGTGGTTAGTCACCGTATTGTTTCCGTTGTGAATTGTGTCTCTAATTAGTGTATTATTATTATCGAAGTTTTGAAATAAAAAACTTACTTCTAGAGCTGAGTGGATATCCAACAGAAGGGGTGAGAAGTCCAGGACACTGAAATCTATAACATTTTCGCTTAATTTATAGGTCGAGATTATATAATCTACTACACTACTGTTCTTACACGTTACTTTTCCTATTCCTCTGTCACTGCCGATTCTACCATTATATATACACAGGTTGTTAAATTTGCAAATTTGAATCAGTTTCTGGCCATACGCATTTATTTTATTCGTATCTTGTGATATTCGGTTACCTATCGCTGTTGATTCCGGTTCGTCTTCGATTTGAACTTGACAAGTGTCCTTTAGCACTTGGTCCATTTCTAATAGTTCATTGAGGTTACCTGTTTTGGCATTAAAGTTCCCTAACATTATGAGTGATTCTGTTTTAGTTAATAGTGAGGTGACATCAGTGTCTATGTCTTCTAGCGCTTCAATGGATGAAAAAATTGAACCTTCCGGTGGTATATAGACTACTCCTAGTATTAGATTATTCTTTGTCTGTGTACAGGTTTTATCTATTTTTATCCAGATAACAAAATCATTATTTGATTTCGATTCCGTAATATATTTGGATATGTTGTTATTTATGAGTATCGCAATACCTCCTGATTTGCGCTTAGCATTGCTCATTGTTTTCAGTATAATTGTGTAACCAGGCACATTAAGATTATCGTACTTGCTATGTTTAGTTTCAGCCATGCCCACTATGTCATAGCGACATATAAATTCCATTGTTTCAGGGTAGATGAGCTTGTGTTTCAACCCACATATATTGACAAAGGCAATGGTTAATTCCTTGTCATGACTAGTTAGCATAGGTGTCACCAGCATGTATGCTATTTGTGCTGATAACTGTGCGACAAGCGGCCGCTAATAGGGCGCGATTTGTAGTGGCATTAATCATAGCAGTAGCATCAGTACCGAGAGTAGAAGCAGTGGTACTGGTAGGGCTGATAATTGTAGCTGTAGCAGTAGCTGCGGTAGCGAAGGCAACAGAGGCAGAAGCGGCAGCCGGAGCAGGAGCAGCAGCAGTAGCCGCAGCAGCAACAGCAGCAGCAGCAGCAGCAGTAGTAGTAGTAGTGGCTGCGGCTGCGGCGGCGGCGGCTGCGGCGGTAAAGATAGTATTGGTTATGACAGTAGCATCTCCAGTAGGTCTATTATTATTATTATTATTATTATTATTATTATTATTATTATTTTATTATTATTATTATCATCATCATCACCGCGACCACGGCCACCACCACCACCAACATCCCCATCATTTGTGATGGTGATGTTGATGGTGGCGGCAGTGGCGGCGGTGGCCATGGTGACGCCATCCAATAAGGTAATATTGGTTGTGAAAGTAGCATTTCTATTATTATTATTATTATTATTATTATTATTATTATTATTATTATTATTATCACCATCACCGCGACCACCACCACCACCGCCGCCACCACCACCAACACAAACATCCCAATCATTAGTGATGGTGATGCAGCGGTGGCGGCGGTGGCCACGGTGACACCATCCAATAAGGTAGTATTGGTTGTGACAGCGGTATCTCTATTATTATTGTTATTATTATTATTATTATTATTATTATTATTATTATTATTATTATTATTACCGCGACGGCCACCAATCAAAATCCGTCTCCCTTATAAAAAATAGCGCGGGCATATAATAGGATATCAGCTAGAAATGCACATTTGAAAACGCGCAAAACCGGGAATTCTTATTTCAATTTTTTAAATTCCGGCAATCGATAAGCCAACCGTATCTACGTCAGTCCAGTTGCAGCTAAGATAGCCCTGCATAGGTATCAATAGTAAACAAGACAGATATCGAAAGCGGTGTTGCCGAAATTACCTTTAGTACATGCGATATTTGTAATTGTTTGTAGGATAGTCATTCCTGCTGAACACGTTCGTATATGCTTATTTCTTTTAATTATTAAATAGACAGATATGCTCCAAATCCGTTAGCGAAGATCCCACAAATTTCGCTCATTTTCATTGAACCTATCGTGCAAGGGAAACAAATGTCTTATAGGAACCGTCTGAGCAAATAAATTAGCGTGATAACGTCCCATACAGGTGACACATTCTGAGTTGGAAATCGATCAGGGTGTTGGTAGCAGGCTGTCAGATATTGAACAAAGACTGTTATTAACTGAGAACGTTTCAAGCGAGTCGAATCGGTATGTAACGCGCCAATATTGAATATCGATATTGGCGCGTTACATGTATATTATGAAATATTGATGCGTGTGTGTGTGATCTATTTATTCAAAGTTATACTCGTCAAGTTATGTACACTAAGTTATGGTACATGAATTTTACATGCTGTACAAATAATGGAGGAATCCAGTTTATCCATCAACCCTATGACGTCATAATAAACTACGTGACGTGTAGGCTAACGTCATAATCAATTACGTCATGCATGATTTGATCTAGTCGGTCTTAAAAGCTTAATAGTCCGCAGATTTGTACGATTTGTATGTCTGTACTATTTAATAAACATGATGTTGAAGATTTTGAAACTAATTTAACTGTATATGGCAGCAACAGCGCCCAGTCAAATTAGTTTCAAAATATTCAACGGCTTACCTGTATGGATTTCTGGAAATGGGCATTTAGCGGGATCAATCGATGCCACCACGGGCAAAGTGTGGGTGGAGCTTAGCTAGATATGGGTGGGGCATCGCGAAAACTGGATTCATCAATTAATATATTTTAATATTCGCCTTGTATACTGATTTGTATGGATCCATAACCGATAGATGAATCCAGTGTATCGATCAATCATATGACGTCATAATCAACAACATCGCATGATGGCTGACGTCATAATTAATTACGTCATGTCATAAAAACTTAATAGTTCGTCAAGTTGTCGGAATTATCTGTCTTCACTATTGAATAAACATGCTGTTGAATATTTTGAAACTAATTTCACCGAGCGCTGATAGGCAGCAATAGTACCCAGTCAAATTAGTTTTAAAATATTCAATAGCATGTTGTGTATAGTTTTCTGAAAATTTAGATTCAGGGAGTGCAGAGATCGATCGATCACTGATACAGCTTTGGTCAGAGCTTAGCTAGAGATGGGCGGGGCAGCGAAAACCGGATTCATCCATTCACGTACTAATACTGGCTACGTGGTTCTAAATAAGAAAACACATATCGATATATCAACATGTAACGTTATAAGCTCAACATAGGATTTATCGCGAGAATTGTATTTTTAATAGACAATTTTATATTTTTACAGTAATATTGTACCAATCGTTTGTTTATTTTTTTCATAATTTTATTTTGTAAATAAATAAATCAGTTAATATTTTACACATAAATGCTCTTGCTTTCTATATAATACATTATTAATATTTCTCTTCATTTACTTTCTTCGATGAATTTGATAAAGGGAAAATATATTATAAACTACCATTAGAGTGAACATTATTATTCCGAATATACCCTATTATTAGGTTGAATACAGTCTGTGCTTGAATATGGCCAGGTCATGGTAGGTCTTTTGTACGCGTTAATAATTATACGTTTCATACGTCTGGTAATAGATCTCTCCCCCCCCCCCCCCCCCCCCCCCCCCACTTCCTCCCTCACTCCACTACCCTTTCTCTCTCTCCCCATCCCTTCTTCCATTCCCTGATTCCTTCCATCCCTCCTTCCCACTCTCACTCCCTCTCTCCCTGCCTCCACCACCACACCCCCTCCCTCACGCCCGCTCCCCCTTCCCCACTCTCACGCCCCATCTCTCATTCCCTCCCTCTCTATCACTCTCTCCTATTCTCTCTTTCCATATCGTGCACACTGGCTCGCTCCCCACCACCCGTTCCCCATCTCTCTTTCGACCTCTCCATTCCCTCCATCCCTCCATGCCACCCATTCCTTCAACCCGCTCCCGTCCTTCCCTCCATTCCTGATTTCCGATGTCTACGTGATTCGACTGTTCTTAGTCCCCGTTAAGCACGTTCTTTTGACATCAAGATCGGTCTAAGTAAAGCAGCCCCGATCGGCCAACCATGTCTCTTTGGAGATTGAACTACAACGAATGTCTCCAAATAAAAGACTGAGAATGGCTGAATCCAGTTTAGCGATCAATCATATGACGTCGTAATCAACTAATCAATGGTGATCAACCATGAATGACGTAATTAATGTGTACAAATTGTATGACTTTACTATTTAATACACATTCTGTTGGATATTTTGAAACTAATTTGACTGGACGATGTTGCTGCCATGGGCAGCAACAACACCCGGTCAAATTCGTTTCAAAATATTCAATAGCTTACCAGATTAACTTTCTGGAAATAGAGATTCATGGAATTCAGGGTTCGATCCATCCCAACGCGGACAAAGGGTGGATGGAGTTTAGCTAGAGATGGTCGGGGTCATAACAAAAACAGGATTTGTCCATTGTTTCTGGTAACGTGATGTTTTAGGATATTTGATGTAGGCGACATTTTTCATTTTTGGGAACCAATAATGGGCGTCATCATCACATGTGTTTCCAAGATTGTTCCAAAATTCCTTGTTAAAACGTATCATATATCACCTCTGTATCCACTAATAGTTCAACAGATAACCATCGCAGCCTGTAAGCGAATGAAAGCCAGGCAGCTACTAACACCAATTAAAACAGCAGAAGCTGAGAAGGCACTCAAAACCCTGAACAAATGGATGTGCAACCGGACCTGATGGCATGAGCAATGAACTATTCAAATACGCAAGCGACATTATCTCAAAACCGATCACGCACCTAATCAATTCAGCTTTTATGCACCACCTCCCCATTGATGCTGTAGGCCAAGGCACTGTTATCGCGCTAACCAAGCCCAAGAAGACACATGCCCCCCCCCCACCCATGTAATCTGCGGCCAATTGTGCTCTTCAAAAGGCATACGGAAAATGCAAGTTGAGAATACGAGTCAAGTGAGTGAAGTCTGCTGAGTTTGAGACGTCAAGCGACTCCACACATGGGGATGATCTCTCTCCTGTGCTTTTCACCTCTTGCCTTGCTGCTGCATTGAAATCGGTGCGGGACAATTCCACAAGACCAAACCCACCGGTATCCATACTGGGTATGCGGCTTTAGATGGAATATGCCAACGACGTGGACTTCATAGACGAGGAAAAGAAACCCAATGACCAACTTCTCCAAATAGCTGCAAGCAAGTTAAAAATTGGGAATCCATTTATGAATGAATCCAAAGCAGAGTTCACCCACATATACCTATCTGCAAACCAAGAAACTAAAGAAAATGGAGGAAACGTGAAATCCTGGACTCACTGCTTTGTAGTACTGCTGACATTTCTGCAGCCTGCGTCATGGGGAACATATCTTTCCAGTCCTTCTGGAAGCTATGGATGCGTAGATCAAAGATGCCCTTGATAAAGAGACTACGTTTATACAATGCAGCCTCCATATCGTTGGTGCCGCATAACTGTAACAGTTGGGCTGCTCCAAATGCAGCTCTAGACAAACTTGATGCCTGCCACCGCAAACACATATGCGCCATCACTGGACACTGATGGCCAGACAGCATAATTTCCAACGATGCACTATACAAGATGTGTAATACATCGCAGCTGTTCGCAAAAGTCGCCCAGCAATGATTGTCAATGTTTGAATATGTGCATAGGATGGCAGAAGACACAGCTGCAAAGAGATCCTTGAAATGCGTCCCGGTGGGAGCCAGCAAATACAAAGCCAGGAGAGGACGTCATTGCATAAATCTGTTAAGTGTGCTACGAGGTGACCTCAAGAATGCAGGACTCGGTACAATCAATTCAAGAATGGACCCGAGTAGGCTAAAGATTTTGGCTGATGCAAGACACAGTTGGGCAAAAGCGAAGAAGGACTGATTGCAGCTGTAGCATGTTTCTACTACTACAGCCACAGAATACAGTACTCATACATATGTGTGTTGGCAGGTTGTTGACACTTTACATTTTGTGACACAGTTTGAGAGATACCTTCTAAAGTATCATAATACAGAGTGAATGTGTTTTGTTGCATTTTCTTCTCGTGATCTTTAGTTTGTAGATATTTAACTTAAATGTCTAATTTCTCTATATTTACTTGCTTTTGTTAGACGTTCATGTAATATGGTGTTCTCTACTAAGTTAGAAGGTGAATGTGTATTTGCTTGTTGTGCGACGGATTGGATGTTTACATTTCTGATTTCTGATCCATTGCCTATTACAAGACTGGTGGGTCGTGAGCTTGTGTTTGGCACAAACGGTTGACTGGCATGAACACAGATGTTAGTTTCATTATCTGATACCAATATTGTGACAGATTGTACATCCGATGCTTCCTGTTCATTGTTAGCAACATCTAACACCACAGTCTTGGGCACGTCGTCTGTCTTGTTGCTTGCATCGTCAAACCATTCTAAATACTCTGACATATGGCTTGCGATTGATGTGCAATTGTAGCATGTGTATCGCTGTTTTGATGTTGTTTGTGCTGATAGTATATACAGAGGCAGATTAGTGCAACCATAGTGCTGCCACTTTTTACAGGAATAGCACATCAGCATGGTTGTTTAGTTTTGATCATTTAGCTGTACAAAATAATTATGCTGCCAATGAGACCTTACCACTTTTAGCTATGCCCCGCCCATCTCTAGCTAAGCTCCACCCACACCTCGCTCATGTTGTGATCGAGCGATCTCTGAACTCTGTGACTAGCAATTTCCAGAAAACTATACAGGTAAGCTATTGAATACTTTGGAACTAAAATGGCTGGGCAATGTTATGCCCAGTCAAATTAGTTTCAAATATTCAACAGCATGTTTATTAAATAGTGGAGACATACAATTCGTACAATGTGTCGGACTATTAAGAGTTAAAGACGGGCCAAATAGAATCATTTATAATGTAATGATTATGACGCCACCCTACAAGCCGCTTATATGCTTATGACGTCATATGAAAGATTGATACTCTGGAAAGGTGAATTAAAAAACTGTTTTCATTATCATCTTCATTTGCTATGTCTTGAGGTTGCATGTCTGAGACATGTCGTTAGTGGCGTGCAATGGTGTGCTAGATGTGTTAGGTTTTGCCAATATGCCAACAGCGGAAATAGTGATGGGCAGATTTGACGTTTTAGGACATGTTACATGATCTACTGGTGGTATAGATTTAGGAGTTGTGGTAATAGTAGTGGCAGCAGCAGTAGCAGCAGATGTTGGTGCTATGGATGATGAAACCTTGGTACTTGGAAAACGTTTTTCATAGCAATTGTCGCAAAGCATTAGGTCAGCTGGACTGTTTTTAACTTGAGATACAATGTGCAACAATCCTCTCAGCAACCCATAATTTCTAGTGACTGTAGGTCCACCGTGGTTGTATGTGTATGTGCGTGGGCACCACAAACAGGATAGATTACAGATCTAGTTGTTAGTGTAACGTTACAGGTTTATTTTTCTGTCCTGTCGCACCTCGGGAAAAGATTTGACAGTATTTGATAATACTACTGAAAAGGAGTGATTTAGTTTATGCCTGCTCTAATATATCTGGACACTTCCATAAAGTCAATGGGCTAAATAATTCCTCTGTTAAATGTCCTAACTCTAATGAAGCTGTTCGTCGATTGTCATAGTCATTCGGCGATACTTGTAGGCAATGCCTTATAACAAGTCAATCGTCTGGCCTATACTTATCATGGTACACATGATGTAACATCTCTCTTGAGAGTAGCTACTTCCTCTGTCCCATTCATTCGTGTGTCAGTTAAGTCATAATCCGATTTCTATTAATGCAAATTATCTGAATAGAGTTGTCGATGTGCAAGGCCAGTTTGTTCATATAATGAATCAATTTGTTAACTTTCAACATGGGTGTTTTACACGTTTTCTTTCATCTTTTCAATATCACCGCTCGTGGCCACGCCAAATAAAAAAGCAGTGATATCACCTACAAAGTTTAATTGGCCACATGAAAGAGTATCGTCAGTCACTAGATCCCCAGCAGTTGACTTTCTAATATGTTGAAGTCGCTTAAATAAGCTGGCCATATTATGATTGGATAAGATACTTAATTTGCTGGCTGAAATTGGCTGGTATAGCAGAGCTGAAATGGATATGACAATATTCCATTCCACTCTGATGAGAGAAATAAGATGTCGGGTAATTAACACACCCTTATTGATTTTCTGGATATCAGGCGATGTTTTCCCACCAAAACCAGGGGAAATGAACATTGCTCATGATAATGCATGAACTGTCAATAGAGACATTGTGATAAACTGTTAAGCCTATATGTAAATAAAATGTGATATTGATAGTTCGTTCAATGAACAGTGAGTGAGATGTAACGGTTGGTGATGGCTGTTATATACTGGAGCAATTGCGCATCAGGCATCCAGTGGTCAATAACACCAATGCGAGGTCACATTCTGCATGTGACTGAAAAATAATCTGGTATGTGTATGGCTGCTTGCATAGATTATAACCTGAATTTGGCTGTTGGCAAAATATCAATCTAGATCTGCTATCATCCGTACTCATGTGGATGCGTCCTTATTGTGGATCGCCTCATCCTTTCATCGTCTGTTAATGACACATGCTCTGAAATTATGGGCATGTCCTCATCTAGCTAGGCATAGTATCATCCATACACATTACATCTCAGTCAGTGGCCACCTTGTTAGAAGGGCCATGCTGCTCTACAGATTGTCTCTTGGGAACAATAGGAGTTGGTGGTTCCTTGCGGAACTTGACTAATTTCTCAAGTACAGTCTTCTCTAAAGCTGGGTGACTAGCCATGGTACCAGGTTTCCTAATAGGTTGTTCTCGAATGCCATCCCCAACACATCTCTTTGGAAACATTCAGAACTCGGGAGTTATCAGATGATTGATGGTAGATATGGAACAGTGCGCTATTGATCCATTATATTTCATATTCAGGATCATTATGGTTCATGAACTTCATCAGCTCATTTGCCTCAACATAGTACATAATCTTCCACCTGGAAGTCAGCTGTATTGGAAAGCCTGTTGATTGCTTGATGATGGTGTTCTCTGGAATTTTCGTTCGCTGTATGGGCTCGAACTAAGGCATTATTCAGGTTGGTAAGACGATCGCCATGATCTTGAAAAATATCTACGGACATTACCAATCTATCAAGCCAGTTGTAGGTGAGATAAAATTAAGACTATTATGGTTAGGCCATACGGGCAGATCCTGACACATTCTGTCACGCTCGAGCTTGGTTATTAACTCCTTTCTGAATTAACTCTTTCAATGTGTGATTGAATTGCTCTTTTTACCATTTGTCTGAGAATTGTAGGGACTAGTTCTATGATGATCAATCCCATAGTCCTTGTACACGATTTTAACTCCTCATTGAATTCAACCCCTTGATCTGTTATCATAATCTCGGGAACAGCACGTCTCAATACAATACTCGTTAAATAACTCCAGAAACATCAATACACATCTCAGGAAATTCCTCAAGTTGGTTAGCACATAACTCCTTATATGGAATGCCATATATTTCCAATGGTACACAGCATAATTCTGTCATATGCTTAAGGAATTACATATTCGCATCGAATGCTGTGGCCTCTCGAGTTGGTCTCAAATGGGACAATATATCCACTCGAATATTATGGGCACCTATACTACAATCACTCCTGTATACACAGCCCAACGTAGGACCTTCATGATCATCTCATGTCCAACAAATGGACATTAACGGGTATATGCTGAGTGAACAGATAAGGTCACAATTTTAAGGGCATAGACAACAGCATACGCTTCCTTCTCGTTGACTGACCATTTAACCTGGCTATCCTTGAGTGTACTTCTTATGTATTGGATAACCCTTTCAATACTTTGGTCATCTTCTTGAACTAAAATTGGGCCTATCGTATAGTAAGTAGCATCAATGTACACACGGTACAATTGTTGCAGATCTGGGTAGGCTAATACACTCTTACTGCACAGGAAGTTCTTTAACTTGTCTAATGCCAGTAGTTGTTCTTTACACAACTGTAAGAATTATTTGTACTCTTTCGTCAGGCATATTAGTGGCATGGCTATCTCTGCGTAAACCAGTACACACGACCTATAGTAGTCGGTTGCGCCTAATATCGTTCTGACTCCACCAACATCTCGTGCCATTTCATGAATGACCACCACCTTCTGCTTCTGATGTGAAATACCTGCCACAGAGTTGTGATAACCAAGCAAATCAACTGATTTATTTGCAAAATCGCACTTCTTCCATTTGAGCTGCTAATTATGCTCACAAACTCTCTCCACCACGACAGCAAATGATGGGCTCATCGGGTTTCTTAGAGTATATCACCCAATCGTCAACAAATATGTGCATGCATTTTCCTATAGAACCTTGACAAATGGTGTTCGCTGCTCTTTGAAAAACCGCACCTGAATTACTGTACCAAGAGAACATCTGGAGCTACGCAAATTGATGCTTTGGACAGACGAAAGCAATTTTCTCAATGTCTTGGCAGGTCATCGGTATCTGCCATTAAAATTTCAAATCCATTGTAGAATACAGCGTTGCTCCTTGCATACTGTCAAAAACGTCAGAGGTATTCGGTAAAGTGTAGTTATCTCTGCGTACAGCCTCATTCAGATGACGATAGTTTATGCAGAAGCATGTGGTTCCATCTTTCTTCGGGACCATTGCGATAGGCAATGACCAAGGTGGCCTAATCACACCAGTTTCTCTAATCTGATCTTTAACAATATCTGCTCTCAACATAGGAATTCTATACACACATTACCTAATGGGGGAGGGGGGGGCAATCATTCGGGATCGTACACTCAACAAACAGAGTCCTAACTAATTCTTTGAGAGGAGAGGTGGCAAAATTATCGCCATAGGTAGTAAGTACTTTGTCGATAACTTTGTACCCACTCGTTTCTGTGATACTGGCTTCAGCATAATATTGATGTTGGTGCCTAAAGGGAATATATACATTATATATCGTCTCATACTGCTGCATTTTCCCTTTTTATCACCCTCCCCCCGCCCCCGGTCTGGAAGACGGCGGGGGGGTGTGTGTGTGGATATAGCGATCAGCATGTCTGTCCATCCGTCTCTCCGTCTTTCCATCCATCCGTCCGTTCATCCGTCCATCCGTCTGTCTGTCCCTGTTTTGTCAACGCAGCTCCTCCTAGAAGGCTCAGTGGAGTAACTTAAAATCTCTTCCACATCATCAGTATCATGTGCAGATGTGCATGTGCTTTTTTGCGACCGAGAAATTGTTCATTACAAAGTTATCCCCCTTTAAATATCTTAAAGCGGATACATACACCGCATTGCCAATAATTTCTTGTCAACGCAACTCCTCCTACAGTTTAGCTCCGATTATTTTGAAACTTGGTAAGCCTTATCATTACCACGCGAAAGTATGAATGTGCTGTTCGTATACCTGTACGTCCATCACTCTGTCCAAAATGTATGTATGACCGGCGGTCGGTCCATCCATCTCTGACAATCATTTCTTGTCAACGCAACTCCTCCTAGTGGGCTCAATGGTTTAACTTAAACTTTCGTCCACATCATCAGTATCATGTGCAGATGTGCATGTGCCTTTTTCACAGCCAAGAAATTATTCACTGAAGAGTTATCTCCCTTTAAATATCTTAAAGCCGTTACATAAACTGCACTGCCAATCATTTCTTGTCAACACAACTCCTCCTACAGTTTAGCTCCGACTCGTTTGATACTTGGTAAGTCTTATCATTACCATGTGAAGGTGTGCATGGGTTATCCCTATACCTGTACGTCCATCCGTCTGTCCAAAATGTATGTATGCCCCTCTGTCGGTCCGTCCATCTCTGAGAATCATTACTTGCCAATGAACTCGTCCTAGAGGTCTTAATGGATTAACATAAAATTGTATCGACAATATCAGTATCGCATGCAGCTGGCCACGTGCATTTTTGGCGGCCAAAATTACATTACAGAGTGTTCACCCTTTAAATATCTTAAGGCCGCTACATAAACTGCATTACACTTAGTGACAAGGGAATTTAGGTTTTAGGAGGAGTTGCATATTTCATTGATTATTTTTTCTAAAATATTGTCCTTTACAATTAACGTTGCATGTATGCCCACTCTTGATGTATGTTTATCTGGGATCCGGGGTGGGGGGCGGAGGGGGTATGCCGTCTTCTGATGGCTCTTGTATTAATCCATCACCGATCTACCAGCGTGAATTGCATCAGTCACAATTAACCCTTCATGACTCAGTTTTGCGCCTGAAACTTGACATCAGTTTCTCCAAAATGTCTATGGTTGAACCATTTACAGCTAAAAGAGATTTCCTTAAAGGTCTCATTCCTAAAACAGTTTTCCAAACGTCACTCCTAATGATTGAGGTACTGACACCAGTATCTATTAAGATATCAATACCGTCAGTGCTTTGCTGAGTTTTACAACACGGTGCTGTTGTGTAGTCTATGACTATGACATATGGATATTTTCAGCAATTTGGCAAACACACAATTTACTGGATTAAATATGTATTTATATATAACTATGATTCTAGTATTGTATGCATATGTGTGTGCGTGCGTGCTGCTAGTGTTTCCATTGCAGGATTGCGGCAGCCACACCATGGACTAACAACATCTAACACGGTGAGTCCATTAAATAATATAATACAGCCTAGTAACTTTAGGCCCTATCCACCCCATATTGGTAAAACCGTTACTTTAGTTTCCTTCCATCAGCAACACCACATTTATAATGATCATACAATATCGTAACCTAGCAATAAATGGCGATAGAGTATTTATCCATCTATTTTATATATCTGTGCATTCAAAGACTAATCGTTTTCAAAATAGTGATCACACAAACAGTAACATTTGTTATCAACTTGCTGCATGTATGCTACATTATTATCAGAGTACAGCGAGCATGTTCTAACTTATTTAGATACAAAGTCGAGCCTGGCATATCTGACATTTAATATAAATCTGCGAAATACGACCACTGCGGTCATAAAGGCAATTCACATATCCACTTTTAGCTATGCCCCGCCCATCTCTAAGCTCCACTCACACCACTCTCGTGTTGGAATCGATCAATCTCTGGACAACTACCGGACAATCAATTTCCAGACAACTATGCAGGTAAGCGGCATGGCAGCAACAGCACCCAGTCAAATTATTGTCAAAATATTCAATGGTATGTTTATTAAATAGCAAAGACATACAATTCGTACAACGTGTCGGACTATTAAGAGTTAAAGACCGGCCAAATATAATCATTTACAACGTAATGATTGTGACGTCATCCTACACGTCGCTTAGCTGATTATGACGTCATATGACGTCAGATCTTCTTCTTTTCGATCGCTGGTATCACACATGGAGAGCCGTTCTCAAGATGAAATCTGTGGTTTTCTGCAGTTCTTCCACAGGCCCATACAGCTTTGCAAGAATGAAATATGACGTCAGATGATAGATGACTACTCTGGAAAGATGAATTACACCTCGCTATACTGAGGAAGTTCTAAGCACATAGGTTGGAAATGTAAAAATCAATGATGTTATGATGACGATGTAATAAATATTCATATCTGAGATGACGTGATAAAATCAGGGTCAAATCGGTGGGTCAATGATCATTGCAAATACTGTCCGAGGTCATGACAGTCGTCCGAGGATAGCTAGGCCTCGGGTCCTCTTCACATACCCATATTTAAAATGTACATGCCGTGAGAAGAAAATTTACGACAGAAATGACTGGTATGATAACCGAGCCAGTGATTAGAGTGTGAATCTTTAAAAAAAAATAGTCGTCTCTTGTCTTGCAAATGGGTATTGGTCAAGCAAAAACTTGAATTTAATCGAGCATTGGCCATTTGCTGGGCAAGCTGGCCAGAAACGAACTCTGGAATGGAATGCCCATTTGCACAACAACCGAAATCAATTTTCGAAAATGTCAGCGGTGAATTTACAAAAAAGTCTTCTCTTGCTCTGTCGAAATTAAAAACAATCTCTTGAAAAGATGTTGACCACAAGGGTTAATCGATATATTGATATGAGTAGAATTTTGAGCGCTTTGAATCATTAACACGGTTTAACCCCTCTTGTGTCAACAGCGCCTCAAAGCGCTCAAAATACTACTTGCTATATCAATTCAACATTTTGATGGTCAATATTTTTCAAGATATTTTAAGTTTAGAAGACTATTTTTGTAAATTTACCACTGAATTTTTTTCGCCGGCTTAACCATTAAAGGGGTAATGGTAAAGAAAATTAAAATCTTTACTTAGCCAGTGTCTATCTGCAGGCCGAGAGAAGAGTATTTTTGAAAATTTACCACTAAATGACTGGCTCGGTTAACGAGCCAGTCATTCTAGTGGTAAATATTTTGAAATACTCTTCTTTAGGCCTTTCAAATAGCCATGTCTGAAGACCACTGCAAAGTTATTTTTAGTAAGTTTGATCATTCAAGGGTTAAGTTGACATAAGAGGGGTTATTATGCATCTGGTGATATGAGCCAGTCATGATATACGTACAGCAATATATAAACACATTATTTACCACAGATAATGCTAGCGTATTGCATCATGGGACGAATGATACAACAAATTTGGTCAAAGTCAGCAAAGAAATTATATAATATAAAAAGCAATAATGAGTTATATAGAAACACGAGAATTGATGTCTAGAATGTTCACATATTTATTTCACTACTAATAACATTATAAATATAGCATTGTAAAAACCCGTCCACATATGTACAATAAGGTGATAAGATTTATCACACAAATATCTGACGTCATTATCAATTACGCCACATGTTGGCTGATGGGACAATCAAACTGACATAGCGCCTTCACAGAAATCGAAAATTCCTTCACAAACGTCTTTTATGGATTTACAATTTAATAAACATTTCGTTGAATATACTGAAACTAACAACAATCCGCAGGCAAATTAATTAAAAAAATATTCACCAGCTTGCTTGTTGCTATTTATACTTACTATGGAATTTAGATTCGGGGAATTCAGGTTTCAAAGAGTCAAATAGATTCCAACATGCATAGAAAAGAATCCCTCTGTGTATCTATTTCAACAGACTACATATTCCATGTTGGTTAACTATGGATATGCTGAATACTTCGAAAACAATTTGACTGAAAGTTGTTGGTGGCTAACCCATCAACAACTTTCAGTCAAATTGTTTTCAAAATATTCAGCAGTTCCAGAGTAATTGTTTCTTGAAATTATTGTTTTGGTGGATTGCAGCAGTTAAACACTTAATAGCCGGGTAGTGTATATCATAGCATCGAGTACACGAATCGTGTATGATTAAAAACAAATCCTGACACCGCAATTGCTTTCTTTCAAATACAAATCATGTTCTCTTTCGAATAGCAAGACGCCAATATATGTAAATCCATCCTGTATACAGGGGTACTTCCAAACGAAGTTGACAGCTACATTATATACGGATACACTTTAGCCGCCGTAACGGCCACACGCTGTGTGCATATGAAACAAGCAGTACATATAGTTCAGACTGTATCATGCCAAAGTACTTCGATCTAATATCTCTAAGACCTGAGCAAATGATAAAAAAAGTTATACAGCTCTAAATCCTAGTTGAATTTTGACCTGTATGATTGTATGATGACGCGAAGCAGGCAGTTAATAGCCGCATTCGTGTTGGAAGTGTAACGTACGTCAATTCACCTTTCCGCTGTATCCATCCATCATATGACGTCATAATCAACTATGTGACGCATAGAATGACATCACAATCAATGACGTCAGTATGACGTCATGAATGACGTAGTAAGTAGGTCACGAATGCATTAGTCAAGACGGACTGTGCTCTGTTGTTCCAATTGTATGTCTTTACCATGTAATAAATATCTTGTTGAATATTTTGAAACTAATTTGACTTGGCGCTAGGCAGCAACAGCACCCAGTCAAATTAGTTGCAAAATATTCAACAACTTAACTGTATCGTTTTCAGGAAATTGATAGTCAGGGCATTCTGGATCGATCAATCCCAAACGGGCGAAGTGTGGGTGGGGCATAGCTAAAACTGGAAAGGTTCATCGGGCTTAGTGGTTACTGATCCAACCTAGGATAGTATTGATTGAGGGCAAACTATTATAATATTTGAGAATTGGCAATGGACCTTTCCAGTTTATCCATCGATTAAATGATGTCATAATCAACTACGTGATATAGAGGATCAATGGCGACATGATTAACGTAGATAATTTCGCTTAATTGATGACGGACTAGGCGTTGTTGTACGAACACGCTGTTGAATAGTTTGTATCTAATTTGGCAGCAACAGCACCCAGTCAAATTAGTTTCAAAATTTTCAGCAGCTTACCTGTGTAGTTTTCGGAAAATTGATAGTCAGGTAGTTCAGGTATCGATTGATCTCAACACGGAACATTTTTGATGGAGGATAGCTAAAGATGGGCGGGACGTATCTAAAACTGGATTCCGCCATTGCTTGCACATGCACACAATATGGCTACAATACAGTTAAGCACAATGTACAATTATAAGTACAATAATAGCAAATATTTCCTATTCATAAAAAGCACATGTTACTAAATATGATATCAGCCCATACCATAATACGATCTTTCATTTACTCATCATGTATAATGCAATTCCTTGCAAACACCCGCAAGACACTAAGACTAAAGGATAATCACACAAAAGCTGTCTATTTTCAATGACCTGGACTGGTTTTCTTTGTTTTTCTTCGATTTTTGTTGGCACTTCTCATGCATAGACACTATCCAATACAATGTCTGTCTGTCTGTCTGTCTGCCTGCCTGCCTGCCTGCCTGCCTGTCTGTCTGTCTGTCTGTCTGCCTGCCTGCCTGCCTGCCTGTCTGTCTGTCTGTCTGTCTGTCTGTCTGCCTGCCTGCCTGCCTGCCTGCCTGCCTGTCTGCCTGCCCACCCGCCCGCCTGCCTGCCTGCCTGCCTGCCTGCCAGCTTGCTGCCTGCCTGCCCGCCTGACTTCATGTCTACCTGTACTTGTGTATGTATGCCATGCCTGTGTTGTCAATGGGCCGGTTGGTCAGTTGGGCGGCCTATCTGTCTGTCACTCAAATGGTCTCTAAATTGGTCGGTCTGCCGGTCGGTCTGTCGGTTGGTCAGTTGGTCGATCACTCGATAGGCCAGTCAGTCAAGTTTTTGACAAGGTTTGACAAGCCGCTTAAATCGCAATTAGTGCGCACATGATCTTAATGTTATACAGAACAAAATGGACCACATCAAAATCAAAATGTACACGCTCATGAGACTACTGATATCAATACATGGTACATGAGCTTGGCTCCTGTTGGCCAACTTTCTCAGACAGGTGACCTCATCACATATTACAGCGTTCTGGGTAACCACCGTTTTGATTTTATTTATAAAAGAAAGAAATTCATTGTTGGGCCTTTTGAATGCATTCAGTAATTCATCGAGATGTCTTTATACCTCGTTTGCAAAGTACACATCATTTGCATATTCCATTTGAAGAGGAAAAGCAAATGTGAATATTAGTGGGCTATTGTCTTAAATGGAAGCTTGAAATAAATACTACAAAAATAAAAGTTATGATTCTTTCCAAACGTAAATTAAAGAAATACCCTAACTTTACCATAGGTGTCCAGCTACTCGAAATTGTAAATGAATACCTATATTTTGGGGTCATGGTAAAATCAAACGTGGGGTTCTCTAGCTGGAAAACACGAAACTACAAACAAGGAACGCGGGCAATGTTTTCATTATTATCAAAAATCAAACAATATGATATACCAATAGATTTGCAGATACTACTATTTGATACTATGATTGCACCAATACTACTTTATGGCTAAGAAATCTGAGGGTTTGAGAATACAACTCAGATAGAAACATGCCATATTAAATTCTTTAAAAGTGTACTCGGCTTGAAGAAAAATACCCCAAATGTTTTGTTTATGGTGAATTGGGAAAATTACCCTTAGATGTACAAATAAAATGTAACATGGTTGGGTTTTGGGGAGGGATAGTAAAGGCAGGATACGGGAAATTCTCGTCAATTCTTTATTATTTATGTCTAGACGTCATTACCCAACGGCAGATACAAGTTAATTGGATTAACACAATCAAAACAATCCTAGAGACAACAGGTCAGCGACATGTATTCAACTCTGTAAACATAAACAAAAATAAGGTAGTCACCCAAACAAAGAAAGCCTTGGAATAACAATACATAGACAAATGGACGAGACAGCTACATGAATCATCTAGGTTAATGTTTTACAAAGTTATAAAATTCAAATTTCAGTTTGAAAGCTACTTAGAATTACTGTCATGCGGCGATGCTATAAGCCTATGTCACTTCAGGACACTTAATCACAAACTGGCAATTGAGTCACAAAGGTGGGCGGGCATCGACCGGAATGAAAGATTATGCAACGTATGTAATGTCATAGAAGACGTTTTTTACTGTAGCAAATATCAGAATGAAATCGAGCGATTTATCCCAGAATACTATGCAAGAGACAACAGTACAGAAAAGACACAGGGTTTATTTGGAATATACAACAGGCCAGTCCTCAGCAAACTATGTAGATTTTTAAGGTTATCAAAGCAACAACAACAAGAACAACAACACCAACAACAACAACAACAACAACAGCAACAACAACAACAAAACACCAACGGCAGCAGCAGCAGCAACAACAACAACATCAACAGCAACAACAACAACATCATCAGCAACAACATCAACAACAACAACTACAACAACAACAACGACGACGACGACGACGACGACATCATTATGGTCATCATCATCATCATCATCATCATCATCATCATCAACAACAACAACAACAGCAATAACAACAACAACAACAACAACAACAACAACAACAACAACAACAACAACAACAACAACAACGATGATAGCAGCAACAAAATATACATCGACGAGAATTATAACCACTACCCCACAACAACCACAACAATAACAGCAATGACGTCAACAACAGACAACGACAACGACAACGACTACACAATCAAACTCCGCAGGCTACGTACTCTGTACGCAAATTATACGATTGTACTCTGTCTGTATCATCTGTCCCACTAATTGTACTTCATCGTCATTTTATACTATGTTCAGAATCTCTCTTCGTTTGCTCCTATCGAAATGTTGATGACATTTTAGTGCCAATTTTATGAATGGCCACGTATTTGAAAATGCCAACTAACTCATTCATTAAAACAATACGATATCTGCTCAGGGTTACTGTGTCCACGTTAAAAGCTGCTCTAGCGATCTCCAGTGAAACAGTCGATCTTTTATTAACTGCCTGTCTGCTGAATGTCTGTAAACTACATTTTTAACTCTGGACCCGATGATCATTTTGAAAACAATTTCATTTAAAGTTGTTGATGGCCAATTCTGGTGGTTTGCAGCAGCCAGACAGTAAAGGGAGATGAGTGTCTAAATTGCTATGAATCATTATGGACAAGAGTCCCTGCTATATAGCATTCACACCTTTGGTTTCAAACTGACATGCGGTTAGGTATCCGGAATCACCACTTGTATATAGATCTGACGCATATGGATCCACCACCGCCGTTATATCGTGTATGTTCTGCTGAAATAGCTGGCTCCTCATTCATTTCATCAATCTTCTCAAACCTAGGTGGTTCTTCAGATTCACGCACAGGCATATTACCCCTTTGACAGACTGCCTCATATTGAGGTACAACTGTCAGATATTCGTCATGTTTTTCTGTGGGAATAATAATAACAATAATAATAATAATAATAATAATAATAATAATAAAAATAAAATATATAGCTGCAATCAGTAATGAACGGGCCCAAAAACCGTGCCACTGGAATTTACCATGTCCTATTGGCCACCAAAAAACCGACAAAAAAACCAAAACAAACTGTCAACGACTAATGAAAAGAAAATGAACAAAAATGATCTAAATTGTTTGAAAACAACCAGACAGTTGTCATGGCTACCAAACATATACTACAGTGCTAATGAAATGGTAAAAAGCGTATTTGTGAAGAATGTACCCACTCAACCCGTTTGAGTCAAATCCGACCAAAATGATGCAATTATAAGCATTTTAAATATTTCCCAATGTACATAACTCTCTATCAAGAGCCATAACTATGATTTTGTATCAAACTTAAACCATAATGCCAAAATGAACCCAGTAACTTAGGACAAATCTGAGAAAAATCATTTGAAATTTTAGCCGAGGACCATAACTCGGTACCAATGGAGATAACGGCGATATTTATGAACAATCTTTGCTAACGAGTCAAAATGTACACACCTACCGAGTTTGAGTCCGATTAGATTTAAAATAATGAGATTGGAACAATTTCAAATTCTTCCCACGGGCCATTGCGTTGCATCAAAGGTATACCTCTAAGATTTATGAATAATTTATACCTTGTAATTTAAAAGTATCAACCCACCACATTTCATGTAAAGCCTTCCAAAATAATTACATTATCAACATTTTGCCAATTTTCTAATGATTTCAAGGGCCATGACTCTCTAAGTAATTTAGTAAGTACCGAATTCAAAGTTCCAGATTCAAATTCAGAACTATAGAATACCTATATATAGCAATTTTCGTGTTCAGAAGCCAATAAATAAGACATGCAGAATTTTAATTGGCCGGTGAAACACAAAATTGCTACCAAAAAGATTTATTAGCCACATCTCACCCATTTGCCAATAAATCTTGTTTTTGTTTTCAAACCTGATGCCATTGATGACTCCCGCTGATATATAGAATCAATTTCTGCACAAAAATCTCTCAACTAAATATGGCCACTTGCATGCTTGAATTTGATTAGCCCGTGGCGGCCATGTTTTTTTACTAACCACTTCCCTTGATCAAACTTTAATATTAGCCACATACTCCTTAATGATATATTCCAAATTAGAGCCCGGTCCATTGAGCGTTTCTGGAGAAAAAGAGATGTTTTTCAAAAACTAGGTCATCCAAAATGGCTGCCAGATATTTCATCCAATCAGATTGTCTCAATCAAACTTGGTTCAGCTCTGCCCATAGAGAACATATTTCAAATTTTAGGCCAGTCTATTCAATGGTCGTTTAGAAGACAGCTCTGAAAATCTCACGAAAATCAAAGATTGACCTAATTGACCAATCGGGTTCAGTCATGGTCAGCAACTAGCCCTTCTGGGACACTATCACAATGCCATGTTTCCTTTTTATGGACGACGTAGTTTTGATGGTATTCAGCTTTGAAAGATTTGCTGGGATAATTACAAAGAATAATCTTGACGATTACAATAGCGTCCCATTGTGTGTAATTCTAATTCACAAACATTTTCTAGCCAATTGCACAAGACTTCAAACCAGTGTCCCATTTCGTCATCAGCATGTCGCCCGACGCCTGTCAGGACGGCAACGTGCGCATGAACTACCAGTAGCAAAAACGATGATAAACTGCTTTTTTTAAAACTAAATCTGTACAACTCTCGAGGCGAGTGCGGATCTCAAGGGACCAGGGATCGGACAGTAACATCTTTTCCTCTATGCTTTTCCTTAGTTCTAATGTTTGCACAGGGCTAATAACACCCTTCTCTGGATGCTTTCTATCTATTATCGCCTCTTCCCCACATAAGAGGCAATCAGGTGTTCCAGTTGAATGGATGTGGAGTAGAGGATCGTAATCTTTTTTGGGGGTGGGGTGGGGGGTGGGGTGGCGCCACTTCCTGCAACCTGACTTTGGTTTTCCTGGGTTCAGTGTATCTATTTCTACAGCCGACATGAACAAGCAATTTGCCCATGGGTGTAGCGTCACTCTTGCTACCATATACCGATGCAGTAATTAAACATTTCGAATATCACTGAAATGGATTAGTGTTTCAACACCCTTTCCCCTCACAGGAATTGGAGCGTCGCATTTCTCAAATGGCTGCAAGCAGATCATGCAGTTTTCCTCGTGTATAAAACGAGGATGAGCGCTGTCACAGTCGCTGCCACTCAACCGTTGTTGAGTGAATATGACCACAAAATTCGTGTACTCCTTAATTAAATAAACTGTACAAGCTCAAATCCCAGGACTAGCGAGTTTAAATCAATAAGAATAAATGGCAATATGCCACACTTCGAACTGTCTAATTAGTGGGATGGGGTATTATGGCATATAAAAGCACATGCATTTTATATTGTTTCAAGAAGAAGAATGAAGTCAAGTTATTATACACACTCTGTATAATTATGACTTCGCAGAAATGACGGTTGATTTACTTGACAACAAGTTTTCTAAACTTACCCTGGAACAAATATTATTAAAACTATAAACAACCAAATATTCAAATTCAAATTAAATCTATCATGAGACATCTTAATAATGTATTATTATGGGTAATACGACAAATGAGATGTTAGATATGATTTTAAAAGAAGATCGTGAACATAGATTTTAAAAATTCCGCCCAAAAGGGATCGATGAGGATTTTTAGTATGTGATTCTGGGTAACCTTACAAATCGAATGACACAAAACGACTTAGGGTGGGAATTTTGCCTCGGTTGACCCACCACAACTGATTCCTACGAGTAGACTAATGGGGGTGATCCGTAGCCCATCATAGCTGTTGTGAGGAGCTAGCGATACCTACAATAAGCAGCGAGTCCTAGCTGTAGAAGGCAAACATGCATGGAAATGCGAAGCCGCCATCCCAAGCTGTGCTAATTAGCCAAGCATAGCCTTGGTAGGTAGCCAGGCATAGCAGTTGTACGTGTCCAGCTATAGCTGTGGTAAATCCAGACATTATTAGCATCCTTGTCTTCCGAAAGTGGCATGAACACTTTTGTGATAGACATTTCCGCAACACGAGCACATCCACCGCGTCCATCATTAGTAGACCGAGGTAGCCAGACTTGGTGGGGGTAACTTCACACCACTCATATAAGAATTGTTTTTTTAATATATAAAATAGTAATTTGCTGATACGCATTATTACATCAGCCGTGCTACTATTATTAAAATTTACCAAATATACTTTTCTTATTATTATATTTACTAAAATTGAAACCCTGTCCCAAGAATGACTACGGGCATTCTGCACAGCTATGATATTACATAGCTGCGCCTCACTATTTATTATTGCCGATTTTTATGCTATAATTACACCATATGCTGTGTATGAGAATAGCATACCACAATAAAGTTTTATTTTAATCATGCCATCCAAGCAGTAAGCTGGTGCTGCATGACATATTTGTCAAACTTATTATCATTCTATTTTACTTATTAATTTTCTTCTCGTTTTAGGAGAGGGCTAGCGAAAGCCACTCGTGCCGATCCTCTATAAAAGCTTGCACTATATATACACCTGTGCAAAAGTTAAGCACCAGCAAAAACAATAGAACGTAGAAACATGATGGTACAACTAGGCTACCATACCTTTTGTCCCCGCGTTAGCTGACATAATTCCAAGTACGAAATGCACATGCATGCATGACTTCACGCCGCTTGATGTCCGTGCGTGGCGGGAAACAGCACACGTGTTCAGTTATGTAAAAGTCCAGTTTGAGGTGTAGAACATTACATACAGATTTAGGCGACAAGATTAGGAATTTTGTGTTCATGATCGTGGTTTATTTGTACAGAGAGAATTAGCTCTTGATTGTGAACCGCTATGGCAAGACGAAGGTTAAGTGATCGTGTGAAATGGCAAATCATAGGCATGCATACCACTGGTATGTCATGCAGAGAGATTGGCAGACAGCTGAACATTAACCATACTGTAATCAGTCGTTTGATTGCAAAACATGGGCAAACTAACGAGGTGAAGGACAGGCCTAGATCTGGAAGACCGAAGAAGACTACTGCCCGTGATGATCGAGCCCTAGTACGCCTTGTTAGGAGATCTCCATTCACCAACAGCAGAGTGCTCAGCCAGCAATGGGAAACGCGCAATAGAGTGTCAATGTTTACCGTCAAAAGGAGACTGTATGCTGCTGGCATGAAAGCCAGGAGACCTGTCAGACGTCCTCTCCTCACTGCACACCACAAAGAGGAGCGTCTGAGGTAGTGCAACGAAAGAAGACACTGGAACATGAGATCCTGGAGACGGGTACACTGGTCCGATGAAAGTCGGTTCCTGCTTCATGCCACAGATGGTCGAACTCGTGTATGGAGGTCCAGACGCACGGCGTACGACCAACGTAACATCATGGAAGAAGTTCCATTTGGTGGAGGTTCCGTTATGATATGGGGGTGCATCTCATTTGATTGTAAGCTGGATCTGTTGACTGTACCTGGAACACTAAATGGACAAAGATATCAAGATTCCATACTGGATAGAGTTGTGGTCCCTCATTTTGTAAATCATGCACCTGGAACCCACCCTATATTCATGGATGACAACGCCCGACCACATCGTGCTAGAGCTGTGCATGAATACCTCCGCCAGAATGCCATCGAAACCCTACCATGGCCAGCAAGGAGCCCTGACATGAACCCTATTGAGCATATCTGGGACATTCTGGGAAACATGGTGAGAAGGAGGGATCCTCCTGTGCAGAACCTACAGGAATTAACAGACGCACTCCATCTTGAATGGCAACGAATACCACAATGGCGTATCAGTCGGTTGGTGACCAGCATGAGACGTCGTGTCCAGGCCGTCATCCAGGCACAAGGTGGATATACTCGGTATTAATAATGACAGTCTCAAACTCGTGCACAGATGTTAAACTTCGTTTTCAGACACCATTAATGACAATCTAGCCACGTGTGTCAACTGTAGGGCAATAGTTGTCAGTTGTGTCAACGTAACCATATTCAGGCCTCGTTTTCTAGTTCAAACAAAAACATACAGTGTTTCCCCACCATCATAATCAGCATTCCTCTAGTTGCATTATTACCTCTTGCACTAAGATGGATGGGTACATAAATGTTTATGCTATTGCTTTCTTCATAGCACATGAATATACCCTCGCATGTGCGTAAAAATAGGGTGGTGCTTAACTTTTGCACAGGTGTATACATATGCCTTCGCTAATATTATGTATCGTATATATATATATATATATATATATATATATATATATATATATATATATATATATATATATATATATATATATATATATATATATATATATATATATATATATATATATATATATATATATATATATGCGATATATAATATGAGTGAAGGCATATATACAGTAAATGTATAAATATATATATCTAAATTAAAAGAAGGTTCCCATATCCAACAATCTTCAGAGGGACCTTCTCTGCGGTGCGGCCTTTTGGCCGTGATGTAACATCCCAATCTGTATGTAGAACGTGTGGTGTTCGATAATATCTCGCCAGATCTGCCGTACCACTCTGGAAATGAGGTAGATCAAACTTTGCACATATCTAGTGCTTTCAATTAACATTTTAGACCGCAGTCCGGATAAGGACATTGCTTTATGCACCGCACGAACTATGTGGTGTGTATCATCTTGTGCCTCAAGAGATGTATCATGTGTCAATCTAACTTTTACCGTAGCCTTTAAGTAATAGAAAGGGCATTTTGAATCAGCATTAGTACGGAACTTCTCACCACTGCCTTATTTTAACTTTATAATCAATGTGTGACTATCTACTAGCCATCCAACATGAGTTCTTCTTCACCGTTCCTGAGTATGAGCTGCATCAGTTATATCGTCTGCAGCTAACCAGCAAGCAGTGACTACGGAATCATGCCAGCTCACGCGGCATACACGTGACGCTTCAACAAAAGTGACGTTTTATGACATTTTTGTACCGATGACTAATAGGTACTCTGCAATATTATTATTTGAATGTTTTTCCAGTAGGTACCGATTACTTTTAGGTACCGCAAGGGTGGATGTGACCATCCTTATATTTTACTGTATATACTTATTTGATTTAGTGCTGATAACTAACAGACACCACAGTGTCGGATGCGACCTTGTTATTTTACTGCATTGTATAGTTATGTAATATGGCAGTTGCCATCCAAGTTAATACTTTTTGTTTAGTTAGTTATTTACATTCTACAAAAATACTTGGACCACACTTTGCTTATGTTACACTATATACAGACAACCATCGCATCACCGTGTTCCTCCCCTACAGCAACATTTTTCACTAAGGTCCACTAGAGAACATGACATGCAGCCGCTAAAACCTAACTGTGATAGCTTGGTACGATAGATTTAAAAGTAGCTAGGAACGACTACTCCAAAGGACACTTGTTTGTGTAAAGCCTCTTTTCCGAGTGCTGCGGCTCCATAATACTCCATGCACCGGCTATTCCACGCACCGGCGAGTTTTCATAAATTGGCCATCTACCTTAGGGCCTCCTAAATTCTATATTGAGTAGTTGTCTCTTCCTACGCTTCTCCGGCCATCTGCCATATTAATTGTCTAGATTCCATACGCCACGTTGGCTAGGACTGATTGAAGAAACTATTGGAGTTTCTTGGCGGTCAGAATCAAAGTGTTGATGACCGCATACACCCCATCCACATGTATCTTTGGATACCTGTTAGCTAAGCCAAAGTTTGCCAAAGTAAGAATCAGTCCGAAAATATTATTATGTTTCCTTTACCCAGCAGTGCATTCTTTTGGGCAACTTCCTTAATCCTAAAGCAGATAAACATTAGCTCCACGAATCGGATCTCACATGGTTCGCTCTCGAAATGCTAGGTGACAGATAGAGACACAGATCGCCATCTAAGTCAACGGTGACTGGCTGCGGCCTTCGAGCTCTCCACGCATTCACAGGAAGGTCACCATAGTTGGATATCTGTTTTTTCTCCCTACCGTAAATAGATGTGTGCTTTTTAAAATGCTTGTGCAATGTGACTTGTCCCTGTGTTCTTATTCGTGGTCGTGCTGCGGCATGCGGAGGGATCGTTATTTGATTCTGAAACTACCACCAGGCGACATGTTTGTGCGCTATCAGTCTGAGCGGGATGCTCTGTGGTGGTGCCCCTAATGAGCACCGGGCATTCTCGCAGGCAGACTTTCCTGTTAAAGATAAGACAACACAAAGCCACTTGCGGCCTAAACATGGAATGCTTAGAACTAAAAACAAACTGTTAGTTCTATTAAGAAAGCCCGCAGAAATAAAGCGGCATCTACTAAATCAGTATCTTTAACGTACATAGGGCGACGTTGTTGAATTCTTCGGAAATCATCTACCACCTTCACGTAAACCAGCGTGCATCCAAATAACTTATAATTACACTGATGTATTTTCTCACTCTTAGCATTGTTTGAATAGGAGAGTGGCCCTTTTTGCCACATTTCCTCCTCCGCTTCGGCGTTGTAGGCGTTTTCCTGGCACTTTCCTCTCGCAGCCAACACTGTTTGGCCGGCCTGAGGTTACTATAGTTTATATTAAACCCGCTAAAGTACCCGCGCTAGGACTCCCCTTTTCAGGGATACCTCACAGAAAATACAGAGCATACATCGGTGGGGTACCTCTGGCGAGGATCAAAATAAACAACACCATACCGTTTTTACATACTTAATTAAATTAGCAGCAAACGAGTACGATTGTTTGTCTCCTATAATCTACTTTTATGTCTCAATTCTAAATTTACAATAATGGACCGACATACTGGTGACACCAACAGCTGGATTGAAATGGTGCGGTTCAACTTCCATGACAAATGGTCGCACGGCCCCGCTAGAATGTGCTCATTCCACCGACGACTCTAGACGTCGGTTTTTGTGGGGTCCAGATGGACGCGGTTATTCTCCCGTATCCCAGATGCTAGTTAACCAGTATCAATGGACTGACACACCGTGCACCTGTGGTGCCGATGTACAGGATGATTACCCGGAGAAACGAATACCCCTCGAGGCTGCATTTGGCACACATTGCTATCAATCGTTACTTGAGATTGAGATGCGGATATTATATTTCGGGAGGGAGGGCGGGGTATGGAGAGAAAGGGGAGATGAGAGGGAGAGTGAGAGAGAGAGAGAGAGAGAGAGAGAGAGAGAGAGAGAGAGAGAGACTGAGAGAGAGAGAGAGAGAGAGAGAGAGAGAGAGAGAGAGAGAGAGATAGAGAGATAGAGAGACTGAGAGAGAGAGAGAGAGAGAGAGAGAGAGAGAGAGAGAGAGAGAGAGAGAGAGAGAGAGAGAGAGAGATAGATAGAGAGAGAGAGAGAGAGAGGGAGAGAGAGAGAGATAGAGAGAGAGAGAGAGATAGACTGAGAGAGAGAGAGAGAGAGAGAGAGAGAGAGAGAGAGAGCCAAAGAAAGATAACATGATTTTACAGTATACATAATGTATTCACATTTCCTTTATTCGAATATATGTCATCCGTTCTATGGTCTAATCAGAAGCCACAGACATCTCCAATAAAAAGCTCAATAGGGAAGCACACTAGAGAGATCATGAAAGATATCAGAGTGACCTCCTATGTATCTACTATATGTCATACAATACTAATGAGCTATAAGAAAAACACAGTGTTATGTACATAGTATCAATGAAACACAGGGAACTTGACAGGAAATCTCACCTTATCTTATAGTAACCATTCAGGTGGTAGAAGTTGCCACCCATACCCTATGCCTGGCATTTCAGCTTTTTATCATGTCAACAACGAAATATATTCAGGCTACAGTAGCTAAACGTTGATACATTTCTACAGCCTATGATGGCTGTCATGATTTACTTTTCAACCAATCAGAAAAACCTAGCATTTCTACTGCGGTATATACACTCAGACGTTGAGGTGCCAGATATAGTTTGGCAATGTGGTATAAAAGCAACCGTACATCTAAGCTGTTGAAGATTGCCAGAAATAACTTCCAGACCAATTGGTATCAAAATATTCAACGAGATGCGTATTACATAACACGGAATGTAATGCATTAGCACTTATATGACATCACACAAAATCGCTCGAGGAGACAAAATGGAGGCGATCACTGTTCAACTTGTAATAGAGAAACAGGAATGTGACACAATATGAATTATATGGAATCTATAAACCATAATCTATCAGTGCAATACAACATTTGAGATGAGATTAGCATCCTTTTAATGACTATACTAGAGCTTAAGCATCATATCGTCTATTGAAAATCGTCGTAAATATGAACCCTATTTGTACAGCTGAACAAAGGAGGAATCTAGTTTAGTTTTACCAATGCCACGCCCATCTCTAGCTAAGTTTCATAAGGTTCAGCAACAGCGCCCAGTCAAATTAGTTTCAAAATATTCAACATAATCTTTATTAAATTATGTAGACATCAAATTCGTACAACTTGACAAACTATTAATGATTTAGACATAATCACGCCTTTCATGACGTAATTGATTATAACATCATCCTGCATGTGACGTAGCTGATTATGACATCATATGATTGTCTGTGACGCTGGATTTTTCTATTGATTTTCAATCGTCTAGAAGAATTTAATGGATAATTTGACTTAACCGTTTGATCGCTGAATTCCTGTAATCTCTTTTTCAAAGGTAACCATACTGATAATACATTGAATATTTTGAAACTAAATAAGCAGCAATAACTTCTCGTCATATTACTTTTGAAATATTTAACACATTCGTTATTAAATTGAATATGAGTTTTCGAATTCGACTTTTTAGTTTCAAACCATTAACACAATTTTTTTATGAAGACGTGTTTTTAACTAGTCCAGCATTCTTGGCCATATCATAGAACGTGCTGTTGGTATCTTGAAGTAAATTACTTGGGCTATCAAACTCTTTCAGAAGACCATCTTGAAGGACCATAATCCTGAAATCAAGGCAAAGAGGCGAACCACAATTACACGCAAGAGAAGTCACATTGTTTTAATACCTAACAAATAACGTAATTATTAATTATTATTATTGTTATTATTATTATTATTATTATTATTAATCTGTGATGAAATCACAGATTATTAAAATCACTCAGGATCTTTCTTCTTCTTTCTTCTTATTCATCGTTAAAATTTTTAGACCACATCTCCTTCTACGGGTTTCAGCCAATCAACTCCAAACTTGGTCAGCTTCCGCTCCTAAGGCTGGAATCGTGTGCTATCTTTTTATCTTGGATCCGTTCAATTCGAGCATCCCGCCTTTGAGTGGGCAAAAAAGTCCAATCGGAAATGTAGGGGGGGGGGGGTGTTACAATATTGATATTTGAACTGCTACTATACACAGAGTTTTAATCGGATGACTACCTTATTTGTCAGGATGTTACCATTAGAGACATGGAGGTGCTGAGCGATCCCAGGCCCAGGTGGAGGGGCACCTCTTGGTTATCAAATTTACAATTAAATATTGACATTTGAACTATGGCCACGCCTACTGTTTTGATCGGATCATTACCATACTTGGCCAGGATGTTAGAAAAGAAATCCTGAAGGGGTTGACTCGTCTGCAAGGCACATGCCCAAGTTGAAGGGTACTCCATGGGCATCAAAATTACCAGTTTTCGTTTTTGGTAGAAATGAACTCCTCTTCATCAGAGAAGGTCAATTGACACATTAGAAGATACCCGGTGACATCTTTGTAAGTTTCCACCACCCCTGAATCCATGGTCCAGGTAGAAGGGTACTGCATGGTTATAAAGATTACAATTCAATATTGATATTTAAACTGCGTCTCCACCTAGAGTTTTGATCGGATCATTACTAGACTTGGCCAGAAAGTTACACTAGGAGTCCTGAAGCTCTTGGCACATCTGCAAGGCACAGTCACAAGTTGAAGGGTACTTGCTGGCCATCAAAGTTACCAGTTTTAGCCTTTGCCAGAAATCAAGTCCACTTGCCCAGAAATATTCAATGTTCATGTAAGAAGAAGCCTTATATTATTACATAATGGTCAGTCATTGCAGATTTACAGTTAATTCAATAAGTGTCTTCTAGTTATTATTATTATTATTATTATTATTATTATTATTATTATTATTATTATTATTATTCAATCCGTGTTTATAGTATAATATAAAATAATTCCAGAGATATTCCCTTATTACGTGATACGTCTTGCGGTTGTCAATGCTACCCCAATGATATACAGTTCTCACAAACAACAACAACAACAACTAGAAAACAACAACAACAACAACAACTAGAAACAACAACAACAACAATGCAGTAGTAGTAGTAGTAGTAGTAGTAGTAGCCGTGGCGGTGGTCGTTGTGGTGGTGGTGGTGGTGGGGTTGGTGGTGCTGGCGCTGGTGCTGCTGCTGCTAGTAGTAGTAGTAGTAGTAGTAGTAGTAGTAGTAGTAGTAGTAGTAGTAGTAGTAGTAGTAGTAGTAGTAGTAGTAGTAGTAGTAGTAGTAGCGGTGGCGGTGGGGGTGTTGGTGTTGGGGTGTTGCAGGTAGTAGTAGTAGTGGTGGTGGTGGTGGTGGTGGTGGTGGTGATGGTGGTGGTGGTGATGGTGGTGGTGGTGATGGTAGTAGTACTGGTGGTGGTGGTGGTGTTATTAGTGGTGTTGCTGGTTGTGGTAGTGGTGGTGGTGGTTGTAGTGGTGGTGGTGGTGATGGTGGCGGTGGTGTTGGTGGTGGTGGTGGTAGTAGTAGTAATAATAGTGGTGGCGGTGGTGGTGGTTGTGGCAATAGTAGTACATGTATTCAGAAATAGACAATAATACCTATCATAGTCCATTATGGTATTTAGTCTATGAGCGATTGCCACGATGGTACAATTCTTGAATTCCTCTCTTATAGTTTGCTGAATGATATCATCCGTTTCCATGTCAACGGCTGCTGTTGCTTCATCTAATATCAGAATCTTTGTTTTCCTTAGAAGACTTCGTGCAAGGCATAATAGTTGCCTTTGGCCAACACTAAAAATAGTATAACATTTAGAGAAATAGCCCTTAACGTTATCCCAAAGAATTACGATTAGACGTAAACCATTAGAAAAACTATATACTTTGAAGCCGCCATTTTTGCAGCTGCCAGTGATTGGTATTCTATTGTCGGCGATGTTGCGCTACTTTTACTAAAAAATCCTTTCTGTAACGCTTACGCTAGTTACTGTACATTTGACTTTCAATGCAAGCAGAGGAGGTGCCTCGATAGTGTATGGTAAGAATATAGTAGTTCGATTTTAATTATCTATTTTACAGGTGTAATCTGATAGGCTAAATATTTTTTTTTGAAAGCTCGACTGAAATTCACCTTTCCAAAGTATTCATCTATCATCTGAGGTCATATGGCGTCATAATCAGCTAAGCGGCATGTAGGATGACGTCATAATCATTACGTCGTAAATGCTTCTATCTAGCCCTCTTTAACTCTTAATAGTTTGGCACGTTGTACGAATTGTATGTTTCTATTATTTAATAAACATGATGTTTAATATTCTGGAACTAATTTGACTGGACGCCGTTGCTACTATAGGCAGTAACAGCGCCCAGTCAAATTAGTTTCAAAATATTCACTAGCTTACATGTATAGTTTTCTGGAAATTGATAGTCATTGAGATCAGGGATCGATCGATCCCAACACGAGCGATGTGCGGGGAATAGCTTAAAATGTAAAGGTCAATTTGTTTGAGCTTATAGCAGCAAAAACTTTCCTTCAAATTGTTACGGAAACAACAGATAGAACTCTTGTCACTACTTCACGTTTTACCAGTATATAGCTGCAAATCTTTGTTGCAACATCTTTCAATCACGTTGTTCTCAAAATAATCAACATGACTTTCATTGTAGTTGTAATGGCTGAAGATAGCTCATGCAATTTGATTGGCAGTCGTTGCTAACTAAGACAGCAAGAGCTTTATCAAATTGTTCTCAAAATGTTATTATTTATAGCGTCCAATAGTCTCCTCTCAATCTTACCAATAATATCAGTCCTTTTTCAAATTACGTCTACTATAATTCACCTTTCCAGAGTACCCACCCATCATATGACGTCATACTGAACTGCGTGATGTGTACAATGACATCATAATGAATGACGTCATGAATGACGTTGATAAGTACGTCACGAACGCATATTTGAAGACGGTCTATACGTTGTCGTACAAATTGTTTGCTTTTACTATTTAATAAATATTCTGTTGAATATTTTGAAACTAATTTGACCGGGCGCTGTTGCTGCCATAGGCAGCAACAACGCCCCGTCAAATTGGTTACAGAATATTCAACAGCTTCCCTGTATAGTTCTCAGGAAATTGATAGCTAGGGAATTCGGGGATCATCAATCCCAACACGGTGAGGTGTGGGTGGAGTTTAGCTAGTGATGGGCGGGACATTGCTAAAAATTGAAAGGTCCATTGCTAACATATAAATGCGATAGTCTTATATAGATATTAAATTTATTTAGATGTTAGGAAAAACACTTAACTACATAATTGCGTTAATCTTAAGTCACGGTTTATCAAATAAGTACCATCTTATTCACTATTGATCGGGGCAATTACGAGCGTGTGTACATGCGTGTGTGCGTGCGCGCGCGCTCGTGTGTGTGTCTGTGGATGTTAGATATTTTGCATAGCAATGATTTTCTAGTAGATTGTGATAGGTGTTTTGTATACCTCAGGTTCTGTCCACCCTCTCCGCACTCATACAGCAACTCATTAGGTAGACCAGTAACAAAGCTTTTTAAATGTGTGTGGTCTATAGCTTTCCAGATCTGCTCATCTGAATAATCATCAAATGGGTCGAGGTTCATCCGGAGCGATCCTGAAAATATCACCGGATCCTGAAATAGCAAGAACACACACAGGTATAATAATAATAATAATAATAATAATAATAATAATAATAATAATAATAATAAGAAGAAGAAGAAGAAGAAGAAGAAGAAGAAGAAGAATAAGCAGACGAGGAAGAAGAAGAGGAAAAAGAAGACGAGAGAAGAAGAAGTGGAAGAAGAAGAGGATGAAGTGGAAGAAGAATGCGACTCCTATAGCTACTACATCATGATGATGATGATGATGATGATGATGATGATGCTGTTCGTTACGAACGCATATTTGATGACGGACAAAGCGGTATATGTCTTTACTATTTAATAAACATGCTGTTGAATATTTTGAATCTGATTTCACTTGGCGCTGTCACTGACCCAGTCAAATTAGTTTCACAATATTCAACAGCTTACTTGTATAGTTTTCTCGAGATTTATTGCCAGGGAGTTCATGGATTGATCGATCCCAACACGAGCATGTTATGGGCGGAGCTTAGCTAGAGATGGGCGGCATAGCTAAAGATGGATTCCTCCATTGTGGTTCATACCTGTGGTAAAATAGTCAATCGTTTTCTCAGATCATGCAGTCCCATGTCAGCAATATTTCGATCATCAATCTCTATCCTGCCACCAGCAGACTCGACGATCCTGAACAAAGCTAGCGTCAGTGAGGACTTCCCTGCACCTGGTCGTCCTACGATTCCAACCTAAACATAAACATAACATATATTTGTTTCACGCTAATAAACGTTTTATCAGAGAAAATGCAACCACGTTTTCTCTACCAAAAGGTTGTGATGTGATGGGTATGACTTGAAATCATTCCTCACACCGGAACTAACTTTCAATCCAGAAATTTAATTGTGAAATACTAGGCGCCCCCAACCCACCCCAGTTCTTTCCAGTTTGAATTCCCAAATGTAATCACGAAGATCCGCGGTGAATCTCAACATTTGTAAGGTTGAGAAATGTTCCCTTATACTGTACTTGTATGTGAATCAACGGCAGAGAACATAATATCAACTACAATCGGTAAAACCTATATACCATGCTACTAGAAGCAACACAACAAAGTTGTTTTTTATTTCTGATTTCAGAAGACGCTACAATAATTGGTCGAGTAAAGCACAACCTCGTCACATGAAGAGAGTAAACACGGTATTGTGGTGCTGAGCCATCTTGCGTCATCGGCGCATCAACGAAAATTGTCGATCATTGCCGAGTGATCTCATCAAGCGCCTCTCGAGATGACCAAGCCAGATGGTAGCCGAACGCTCTACCGAACGGACGTGCGCAACATAGCTCTAACTGTGATAGATTTATACGTGGTGCAAGATCACTACGTATAGAAATATTAAATCAATTCACCTTTCCAAGTTCATCCATCGATCATCTGACGTAATATGGCGTCATAATGAACTAAGTGACGCGTATGCTGACGTCATAATCTTGACGTCATGAAGGATTCGAAATAGTCCGTCTTTAATGCTTAATAGTCCGACACGTTTTACGGAGTGTATGTCTTTGCTATTTAATGGACATGCTGTTGAATATTTTGAAAGTAATTTGGAGCAACAGCACCTTGTCGAATTAGTTTCAAAATATCGATCGACCCTACACGGGCGTGGTGTATGTGGAGCTTAGATTGAGATGAGACGGGGCATAGCTAAAAGTTGAAAGGTTCATTAAGAGTGCACATTAATGTATTGTATATTGGCACACTGCTGTTTATTTGTGAATTCTAACACTCTCGCAATGGTTGACCAATATAGCTTACTATTTGCAATTGCATAAAATAAAACATAGTAGTCAATATTTATTGAATATAATACAGAATATTCAAAGTATAATATTACCTTTTCACCTGCCTTGATATTAGCATTTATTCCTTTTAGCACAAGATTCAATCCAGGTCGATACCGAGTCATATAGTTCTGGATACGTATGACTCCATGCTGGGGCCATGTGGAAGGAGGCTCACATTCTGGAATGGCCCAGGCTGTCTGGAAATATATAAAGAAATATTCAGTCATATGTATCCTTTTGGACACGATTTAATCATGTACAATTTGTGATGTGCAACCCTTCGCATCCTGAATAGCAGAAATCTCAGTTACACGGAAACTGTATAGCTAGGCTGTTGACTATTTCGAGGCTAATTTGACAGGAACATGTTGCTGCTATTGAAGCTTCCGGTCAAATTAAAGGAACTCTCACCTTATCCTATACTAACCACTCAGTTGATGGAATTTGCCATTCCTGACATTATAGCTTTTCATCATGATGACAACGAAAGATATTCAAGCTTTAGTAGCTAAATGTTGGTGACTTTCTAAAGCCTATGACGACCGTCCTGATTTTCTTTTCAACCAATCAGAAAAGCCATAGCGTGTCTGTCTCGGTATATACGCTCGGTCATAGAGGTGCCAGCTATAGTTTGGTAATGTGGTATAAAATCAATCATGCAAGTGGGCTGTTGAATATTTTGAAACTAATTTGACTGGAAGTTGCTGCTGCCATAGGTAGAAACAGCTTTCAGTCAAATTAGTTTCAAAATATTCAACGAGATGAGCATTATATAATAAAGAATCTAATGCATTGGCACTAATATGACATCACACACTATCGCTTGAGGAGACACAACGCTGGCGATCACTGTTCAACGTTTACGCGATATTACAAAGCAGAAAGTTGTGATACAGAAACGAGAGTATTATAGGGTATGAATGATATGAAATCGATACACCATAATATATCAGTATAATGCAATATTCTAGATGAAATTTGCATCGTTTTAACTTCAATATATCCAACGGAAAGGTGATTGCATTGTAGATGACGTTTTTCGTATTCACCATGTCGGGTTCAACGGGCTCAATCTAAAGCTTGTATTAGCGTATAAACAATGTCTGCTTAATGTTTAATTTTATCTCATTCACAAGAAGTCATCATGCACTACCACATAGATCAAGCAAAGTGTATAAAAAGGCAAATCTAAATCTTGTTATAGCGTATAAATAATGATCTGTTGATGTGCGTGCGTGCGTGCGTGCGTGCGTGCGTGCGTGCGTGCGTGCGTGCGTGCGTGCGTGCGTGCGTGCGTGTGTGTTTTATGGCATTGTCTCTACACATTCACGTGCTACACAAAACATTTCTCATCTTTTTCCATAAATAGATGAAATTGAATATGAAATTCAAAAATCAATTCATATTTAAAGCAGCATATTATCCGATGATACACATAATACATAATAGCGAATATAGATAAAAAAAATCCCTGACTTAATAAATCACATTACTTATTCCTTTGAAGAAGACACATCGATGTGTAAAAATGGCCGCAGTGCACATTATTATTATATTCAGTTTTTTGCACATCGGAAAAATTACTAGACGCTTGATGCATAATGATGGCAGTATAACACCGTGCACCAATCTGTAACACATGTTTATCAACATAGTCTCAAAGTGCGAAAGATACTACCGGTACCTACACACCTTTCCACTGTTAGCTATGCCCCGCCCATCTCAATCTAATCTCCACCAACGCCAGGTCCGTGCTGGCATCGATATCTGTATTGCCTGACTATCAATTTCAAGAGGACTAGGCAGGTAAGCTGTTGACTATTTTGAAACTAATTCGACTGGGTGGGACAGCGTTCAGTCAAATTAGTTTCAAAATATCCAACAGCGTGTGTATTAAATAGCAAATACATACAATTCGTACACTGTGTCGTGGACTATTTAGAATCATTCATGACGTCACGAGTATGACGTCAGCCTATTTGTCACGCAGTTGATTATGACGTCATATTATAGCATGAGGAAATGGATTCATGAATTAGTCGTTTAAATGGTCAAGATTTCTCACGAAAATTTAGAATTTTGCTCAGTGAATGTCCATTTGTGGGTCAAGAGAAGACCAAGAGAAGACTATCTTTGAATCATTAACCATTGCCATTTACAAAATAATACCTTTCTGTTGTCATACAAATGGATTACTTTCCAATTTAATAATCATTCTCTTAAATATTTTGAAAGTAATTTGATTGGGAGCGGTGGCATCACCGTCCCAGATAAATTACTTTAAAACATTCACCAATTTACGTGTATAATTGCCTTCAAATTTAGAGTCTGGGAATTCTTGTTTCAAAGTTTCAAATCGATCTTAACACGCGTAAAGTGATCGAAGCTTAGCTTCTCTTGCTATGCCGTATGAACACCATATATCAATGTTGTTTACGTGGTCCACAGTGAATCTGTTATAAGACCAGCCTGGACATACAGAAACAGCAATGAAATTATATATACTACAAACAAGCGCTGACGATGATTTTTCTTTACACTTACCTTGGTTGGTGTATTGGTGTATTCCACTATTCTTTCCACAGGTACAATGTTAGTCTCAATATCAGATTTTGCCCTTACAAGTAAACTGATGGCGTCAATGAGTTGTTGTGCATATGATATCATCAACCCCATTATCCCCGCGGTCATTGTGTCTCTCTGTGTAACTGCAAACATCGTGGCCGCAAAGACGACCAAGTTGGCGAGTATACCGACTACCACACCAAGCCAGCTAAAAGGGAAGAAACATAATATCATATAGCAAACTTATTTTTCATGTATTTATTCCATGTCGATAGTCTACCAGGTTAGATTAGACTAGTGTAGATTTCTAAAACGGCTACTTAAAAGCGCATTTAGGTAACAATTGCGAAAAGAGTTTTATGACATAATTTTTACGTGTTGAATATGAAAGTCAACGTTCAAAGCTGAAGTGCAATATTTGACCTTGCACATAGCAAACTGATCACACAAATGATAACACTTCGCACTGTCTTGTAGTGGAAATATTCATGAAAACAAAGGTTCCAGGATACTTGTGGAAACTATATTAGAAAGTAAACCATAAAAATGTATTTCACTTTATCTAAATGTGTATGATTACTGTATTCTGCGGTTGTAGTAGTAGCAACATCCTATAGTTGCAATCAGTCCTTCTTCGCTTTTGCCCATTGTTTCTTGTCCTCAGCCGAAATCCGTACCTTCCTTAAGTCCATTCTTGCCTTGAGTGTACCGAGACCCGTTTTCTTGAGGTCACCCCCGCAGCACGCTTAGCAGGTTTATGAAATGACGTCCTCTCCTGGCTTTGAATGTGCTAGCTCCGAGTAGGGAGAAATCCAAGGCTCTCTGTGCTGGTGTCTCTTCTGGGATCCTTAGCACATGGCCAAACATGGACCATCTTTGCTGGGCCACTTTTAGAGACAGCGATGACGTATTACACAGTTTGTATAGTGCATCATTGGAAATTATGCTGTCTGGCCAGTGTCCAGTGTCGGTGTTTGCGGTGGCAGGCATCGGATTTGTCTAGAGCTGCCTTTAGAGCTGCCCAGCTGTTACAGGTATACAGCATCAAGGATAGGCAGGTTGCATTGTGTAAACGTAGCCTTTTTATCAAGGGCATCCTTGATCTACGATTCCATAGCATCCCGAAGGACTGGAAAGCTATGTTCCCCATGGCACAGCTCGCGACAATGTCAGCAGTACAGCAAAGCAGTGAGCCCAGGATTGTACTTTTCCTCCATGGTTCACCGCCACGAAGTGGATCGTTATTTTCTTTAGTTTCATGCCGTGTAGATAGGTATATGTGTGTGAACTCTGTTTTGAATTCATTCTTGTGGGAAGCCGATTAAAGTCTCAACCTCTATAGACTTCACTGACTTGACTGGTACTCTCAGCTTGGTGTCTGCGAGCAGTAGTCTCACTAGTCGTAGCTCATGTTCATTGCAACTGGCTTGGCGTAGTACATCTAGGATCCTTGAGCATTTAATTGTGTCAAAGGCTCGTGACATATCAATGCCCATTTTGTGGAAATCTCAGTGCTTGGACGTGACTACAGACACAATCATGCGTTGAGCCCATACAATGTCTACGCAACTACGTCCACATTTGAAGCCACTTTAACATGATCGTGTGAAGCCATCGATCTTGTCTCGGATGCGGGATAGAGTATCATTGGATAAGATTTTCCGTATGCTGTTGAGGAGCACAATGGGCCGCGGATTGGCTGGCGGCCAGGTGGCTTCTTGGGCTTGGGTAGTGTGGTAAGGGTGCCTTGGCCTACATCATCGATGGGAAGGTGGTGCATAACAGCTGAATTAACTATGTGCGCGATCGGTTTTGAGATAATGTCACATGCATATTTGAATATTTCATTGTTCATGCCATCAGGTGCAGATGCACGTCCATTTTTCAGGCCTTTAAGTGCCTTCTCAACTTTTGCTGTTTTAATTGGTGTTAGTATTGGCACAGGGGTCTCATGAGAATGGGTGCAAGAGCTCATCGTCGTGGTCAGTGAACTGTTCCTTGAACCATTCTCGAATTGCCTCGGCCTTTCCCTGGCCAGTCACGATAATGTGTCCTTCAGAGCTGTATACAGTGAGTGGTTGTGTGTAGTCTGTAACTCTCGGGGCTCGGGCTGCCCGGACCATTTTGTGACAGTCATCCGTGGCAGTGATTTCATCGGCTAGGGAGTCTGCTTGTTGAATAACAAGCATTCGCTAATGTGGTGCAGAATGTTATTGCACTCCCAGCGTAGTTTGGTGTGGTCTTCACTTTTGCCTCTTTGATAGATGCGCAGCCATAATGCTTTCCGCTCTGCTGACAGTTTTACTACTAGTAGGTCGTCAGTATACCTACTTTGGTTCTTTTTAAGAACACCTATGGTGCTGGTAGCTGAAGATTCCATAGATTTCAGTGTTTTTGGTTAGGGCTTCGTTTGGATCGGAGCTGACGTCGATGTTAGCTATCTGCTCCCAGAGGGACTTATTGGATGACATTTGAGTGTCAGTGTCACTGATGAGCTTGGGTATGTTGTAGGTGACGCCATCCTCTTGCCTTGTATGGACTTTATATATAGGTCGAGATCGTTTATCTGAAGGCATGTAATGACTGGCTTAAGGTCAGAATTGAGGTATGTGCATCCACAGAAACGAGCATTCCGAAGTAGAGGTTTTGCTTCTGTCTTGCAGGGTATGAAGTCTATTTGGTTGAAGATAGCTGTTGTAGCCGTAAAAACCTTTGGGAGTTTGTGATCAGCAATGTGTCTGGCCCATGTTGTCCGGTGATGGCATGGGTATTTGAAAGCCGTATTTGTGGCAAATAGGCCATTGGACCTAAGGAATGCCACCAGTGCATCTCCATTTCTGTTGTATGTGTCCTCTCCATACGATCCCATGCATAAGCCAAGTCCTGAACCTTTGTCTGCAATTCCGAGTTTACCCAGCTGAAAATCTCCACACACGAATAGTTGCCATCTAGCTAGAATTGTAATGGCGGCGCACAGTTCCGCATAGAAGGAATCTAATATTGCTGGATTCTCTTTGGCTTTTTCGGTAGTTGGGCCATATGCGTTGACAATGCAACACTTAGTGGTGGCGTGTTTTCGTATAGGTATTAGCCAGGTCGATGAATGCAACGTGATCACTGACGTATCCAAAACTGATGACATGGTCCAAGACCCTCGGTCCGATTATGAAGCCTAAACCCCGGTATATGGCCTGTTTTTGCTCCATGAGCACTAGCTTATGGCCTGCCTGTAGTTGCTTCTCGTAGTGTTTATCTACTTTAGTCTCTTGAAAGCATGTAATATCGATGTTATAATGTTCACAATCTGCACCTACAGTTGCCTCTTTGATGTTGCACTCAGACCACGTACATTCCACGTAGCTATGGTAAGCTCCTGGGACGATCGGGTCGTCCGAGAATGTCGACCACAGTTTCTTGTTTGAAGAAGGTTAGACATAATCAGAGTTGCCTCTGTATGCGGATATCAGCCCGCAATCATTGATGACTTAGTTTCCCAACAAAGTTGGTACTTACCGTACGGAGGAGACCAGCGTGGAGGTGTCATCTTTCTCCCCCACGTATTTATCTTAATACTTCACACCGTAAATGTGCATACAAAGAAAGTGTCGCATTACACAACACGTATGTTCCACAAGCAATAGGTTTGCATATGCTGTATTATGGTACATTGATGCAATTGTGGATCCAATTCTTAACTTGAAGAACCCTTTCTCAGTGGCACATAATGTATGCATATTTGGTCAGAAACATAGAGCTGGTCGTATTTTTGAGAAAAGCAAGTGAAAAGGGACTAAGAAAGTCAACAATTGTACCAGCATATAAAGAAAACACATGGCATAAAGAAAGCTGATGTGATAATCTGCATTGAAATGAACTTACCGACCTGATGATTGCCCATAAATGAAGAAAACGTTGTTATTGTCCACTCGGCTATCGCATGTGGAGACAAATCTGTCTTGCTGACGATAGGCCCTAATCAGCGTGGCCCCAGTTAATGTCTCGCTGAAATGATTGAAGATTGGAGATCGTGTCGTCGATTCATCTCGCTTCAATTGGCGTGAAGTTGCAACATAAAATCTCTGAAAAACGACTCAATTAAATAAACAAATGCTTCAAAGATAGTTAGATAGCTAGGGATTCAAACGTTGACATAATGCAGCAATTGTGTGTTAAGGAGTATACAAATGTTCTAATAAGTTGTTCCATCATATCAATTAACGTGCATCCTACCTACCGCCATGGACTGAACCTACTTTGATGCATTTAGCCATAATCCAGAGTGAGCTATTCAACAGCTAGAACAATATATTACAAATTTAAGACAATGTTTTTGAGCATTGAATTTCCAGAAACCTCAAATTCAAAATAGCTAAGGAACGACCCAATAACCAGATTGCCCATATGCCAATTCTGCCGCCCAAAGGCAAAAGCTAGTAAACTACATTAAAAAAATATAGCTAAGCTGTCTATGTTACTTACTAACTTATGCTTTATCTATTTAGCATTCGATTGCTTTAAAATACCCACCCAGTTCTCCAGATTTTCCTTGGAAGAACCTAGTAGGGGGTATCGTTCAATACACATTACAATTAGTAACTCTATTAACCAATCAGACTGGCGTAGAAAAACCTAGCAAGTATATTTTACATAAACCACTCAATGGATAAACCTAGCAAGTCCAATGATCTAGCAAATCGCATGGATTTATCATGTGAACAATTTATTAGTTTGTGAAACTGAAATATGCGCTGCAGCATGAACGTGGTGTACGTATTCTCGATTTTAGAGAATGTCTAATTGTTGAAGATAAATTGGATAATGCAGTCGTTATTGAGGAGCTTGACTGATCATTGCCAGGGTTTACGATATTAATACTATTTTAATTGATTGCTTCGTCATTTAGAAAAAAGGTTTGTATAAAGAGTGACGCTGATGCTACCAAATGGATGTATTATCTTACATATGTTAACGGATTATTAGCTATGTATGCGGCATAATCGACTAAATTGTATAATATAGGTATGGCAAATATTGAAATGTAAGTACCTCTATTTCAACAGATATTTAACTTACAAGAGTGTGTGGTTGAATACGAGATATGTCAAATTAATGTATATACAAACCAATTAACCCATTTCAAGAATAGACACGTCATCAATGGAACTACGACAACATAATTTCTAAATTTCATATAAATATTATAGCAACATGATTCACCCGTCATGTGATTTGTCTTTTTATTAGTCAAGATAATGCTATTGTTGTTGATTGGAGTGGCAGGGTGACTGGCCAGCTTTTGATATAATGTTTGAATGGACAATACAATTAGTTAATGGTGAGCGGTTCCCTTTGTCAATACGTTTTTCTTACTATTTTTGTTAAGGTATGTTGCGAAATCAAATGGATAACTCAGTAAATAATCTCTTTATTGCATATGTAGATGGCCGTATGGCATGGCGTCTATGATACTGTTTTTAAAGGATGTATGCTGCAATAGGAGAATAGGCCTTGTAGTCATTGCATTATGATTATACATAGTGCCTGTAATTAAGGATCACAGTGATTAATGAGAAGTTTAATAACGCAAGGAGCAAATGAAGTGACTAACATTGAATAGATTTTGCATAGTGGACTACATTTATAAACACTTAAAATAGTGCACAAATTTATGAAAGAAAACTTAAATCTTTTCATACAAAATACCCATTTGGACAGCGAGAGATTATTCTTGAATACTTAACAGCATTTATTTATGCACCAATTAAAACAGTACTTTGGTTAAAATTATGTATGCGTCACACCTCGACCAGCGATTAAGCAGGTAGGCTATGTTATAGAAAGATTCACTGTACCACCACCCCCACCTTGTTTGATAGACCGGGTTTCTTTAGGTAAAACGTGTTAAATAAATTATCCCAGTGACTGAAAAGTAATCAATGGTCTACGAAGGTAGGGCTAGAAATCAGAATACGTTTACAGATATGTACATTTCTTATTGGCTCAGGTTTTATAATAACATATACGTCATGCGCCATTTACAAACTCGCGCGCCACTAACAAATTTGCAAATGGGCCATGCACCCTTTATAAACGGGTGGACCGATACCTAATTTGCATATGGTCCATATTTTTACAAACTGTTTACAAACTGGCACACCAATAACAAATTGGTACATGTGCCTGCGCCGTTTAAAAACGGGCCAAATTGGCTATTGGCCAGTCACGGCTATACAAATAAGATGTTGAACATATGTAAACTAATTTGACAAGAATCTGTTAATGCAATAAACGGAAACAGGTTCCATTCAAATTAGTTTCAAAATAGCCACCATCTGATTTATTAAATAATAAATGAAATTTGAATTATGCCCTCTCGGGTACAAAGAACTCAGATGATGATATCTATATTTACTTCTGTTAACATCACTCCGTACATGGTAAAGGCTGTTTGTGCGGTTGTTTATCTGTTTATTCGCCAGTGGTTGTATCTGGGAAACTACTGTAACAATTTACCTCAAATTTAACACAAGAACGGGTGTTGCGGTAAGATAGGACTCCCAAAAGCATATGCATTGTTACCCCTATCCTGCATCCGAGACAGGATCGATGACTCAACTGCATCCCGGCAGAGCGGCTTTACACATGGACGAAGATGCGCATGTATTGTATGGACTCAACACATGCTTGTGTAAGCTGCCATGTTCACAAAGTGAGATTTCCACAAAATGTGCATTGGCATGTCCCGAGCATTCGACACAATTAAACGCTCAAAGATCCTATATCTATGACGCCAGGCCAGTTACAATGAAGGCGACGAAGTGCGACTGGTGAGATTAATCAATGTAGACAATAAGCTCAGAATACACATCAGGACAGTGAATTCTGCAGGGTTTTAAATGACGATCGGTTTCCCAAAGGAAGATGCTCAATCAAAATGTGCTCCCCCTCCTACCTTGCAGCTGCCTTGAAATCTATGCAGGACAGTTCCACAAGCCCCAGCACCAGCAACAGTGTTCATACTGGACATGACACCAGACATGGAATATGCCAACGATGTGGACATAATAAACTATGAAAAGAAACCCTTTGTCGACCTACTTACTCCCCATAGCTGCAAGCAAACTTAAAATTATAATCTCTTTAGGAATGAATCCAAAACAGAGTTCGGCCACATGCACATATCGACAATGGACAGCAATATCCTGGGCTCAATGCTCTGCAGTACTGATGCCATTGAACGGGAAACATAGCTTTCCAGTCCTTCTGGAAGCTGTACATTCATAGATGCATTCATAGAGCAACAATGCCGTTGACAAAAAGAGCCAGGTTTGTCCAGAGCACCGTGCGTATCCGTGATAGTATATAGCTGCAACAAATGGACAGCTCCAAAGGCAGCTCTAGACAAACTTGATTCTTGCCATCGCAAACACTTCCGCACCATCACAGGATACCAGTCACCGGGCAACATAATTTCCAATGATGCACTATACATACTAACTCGCCACTGTCCGTAAATGGAAAGAGCCAGTAAATATAAGGCTATGAGACGACGTCATTACATACATCTGTTAAGCGAGAAAATAGGATTCAGAACGCTCATATCAAGAACTAACCTAGGGAAGATAAATATTTTGGCATACATTGGTCAAAAGCGAAAAAGGACTAATTGCAGCTGTAGGATGTTTCAGCCACAGTATTCCGTACATCATCATCATCATTATCACCATCATCATCTTCATCATCGTCATCATCGTCATCATCATCATCGCATCAAAGGAGACTTAGACACATTTTCGCAAACTCTATCTTTGTTAAATTTTCGTTACATATTTTAATTCTGACACACCTTAAAAATGTATGGTATGCTGCAATGGCCAATCACCTGGATTGAGATTACGCCACACAAGTTTTAGAATAGACGAAATTGATGTCTAATACATTTATAAATACGAAGCTGAACATCAACTTGGACCAAGTTCTAGTTTAACAACCGATAGTGCTGCCTTGTATCTAATTAATGTGATGGTATACGAATAAGCTTTTGTGAGCTATCAATGTTCGATATCAAGCTTTGCTTCCATTGAGTAAATATACCTGAAGGACATAGAAGACAATCAGCACAGGTAACAATACAGCCAGAACGATTGGCAGGTTAATGCTGATAATAATTACTGTATTCACAGTGTCAAATAATGGCTCAAAGAAGTCAATGAAATAGAATGCCAGATCTTCATCACAGCTATCGATGTCTCGGCTGAATCTGTTGATGATACGGCCTGAGAATTGCAAGAAGATAGAAGTATATACCAGTTAGAAATAATATAAAAAAAAAAAAAAAATAATATTATTAATAATAATAATAATAATAATAATAATAATAATAATAATAATAATAATCATGATGAGACTATACGTCTGGCAATTCTCTTATAAAGCAACAACTTTTGCTAAATATGAACAGAGGTGTATCAGGAGTTTTGACTCGAGAGTTTTTAGTTCAGCTAGCTGAGCTATAGCGATGCCACGGTATGTCTGTTTGTCTGTTCGTCCGTCTGTGAATATTTATATGGGGATAGAATTGCCTCCAACAGATAGCATACACAAACATTGCTAAACCAATCAGCCTCGTGTCAACCCTCACAATTGGTCTACATACCTATCGGCGTCGTGTCAAAAAAGGACATAGGTGACTTGAGAATGTTTCTGAGCATGCCATCATGTAAGGTCTGTGATCCTTTGGCTACACAAAGCGCCAGCATTATTGAGAAACCCGATATAAAAATACCTGCAAAATGAAGAGAGTGAGAAATATAAAGGTTGCATTTTTACTTTAGGACTATGAGTGGGATGTTAGATAGACCATACCGAAACGAGTTCACAGATAACCCGTTCACTAATGAATTCCCTATATCTTATTTTCAACCAGGATAACTGTTGGTTATTTTGAAATTAATTTGACTGCGTTATAGACTTAGTGAACAATGGCTTCCAGTCAAATTAACGTTAAGATAAATATTCAACATAATAAGTTTTATATCGTAAAAGAATTAACATTTTCAGAGAATTTTTGGTGAAATGGTTACTATCACAATATAGCGATCTATCTCAAGCTATGCCCCTCCCATATCCAGCCAAGTTCCGCCCACTTTCTATTTGAATCAATTTGCCCACTTTCAATCATGAATTCCCTGAATCCCATGTCGAGGTAATTTCAAGTAAGCTGTTAACTAATTTGAAACTAATTTGCGTGGGAGCTGTGGCTAATTCTACTGCAGCAACAGTCTCGGTGAAATTAGTTGCAAAATATTCAACAGAAAATTTCTCCTGTCAAAATAGATTCAAAATATTCAGCAGAATGTTTATTAAATTATAAATTCACCAAAAACATACAATTTGTGCACATTCGTGACATAATTTTCGATTTTCGTTATGAAGCTATGACTTTTTTATTGTGACGTCAGCTAACATGAGTCATATTTGATAATGATGTCAGAGACGTGAGAGTGACAGATCGAATCCCTCCATTCAGTATCAGTTACGATTTTCACACGGGTCTAATATTTCTGTGTCCACATTGTTGCCATCGACATCGACCCCACTCACAGCCCCACCCCAACGTATCAATATAAGGGTGCCATGGATGTTGTGACCCGAGCAAGGTCGCGTGGTATTTGATATCCAGAGCTATAAAACATGATACGAGTAGAAGAGCGATGGGATGGGCGCCTGTTCCAATAGGACGAAATAGCTATGATGTCATCGCATTTGCATATTTGGTCACGCCACATGCCCATATATGGTTAGGTGTGATGGTGATGGTGGCCTGATTATATATATTTTTTAAAGAGCCACCCCCTGACCATATATGGTCATGTGGGAATGGCTTAATATGCAAATGGGATGATATCATAACTTTTTTGACCTATCAGAGTGGTCGTACACCCTTTAGCCTCATTTTGTAGATGTAGTGCTTTGATGTTTGCCGATGATTGACAGGCGTAATGAGTCATAAAGGGGTTAGGGGCGTGGAATCATTTAAATAATAATGACATCATAACTCTCGACGAATCAGCGCAGCTGCTTATATGGTTACCAATGTTCGAGTTGTTGATATATTGACCCTTAGTAATGCTGATTGATGGGCGTAATGAGCCGTGAAAGTGTTAGGCGTGCGTAGACGGTTAGGGGGTGTAGCCAAACAAAGAATCAAGTGACCCCTCACTGCTATCAGTGCAATCACTTATACAGTCACCACTGCTCGAGCTGTAGAGCCATTGGACGGTAATTAGCCACAAAACAGTTAACAGGCATGGCCATAATTCAAATATTGATGAGGCCATAACTCACGACCAATTGGGCTAGTCGCTATTAAGCTGACCATTGTTCGAGGTGTAGAGTTATTGGTAAGGTAATGAGCCGTGCAAACAAGATCATCTCTGGAATGCTCTGAGAGCCAATATGTGAACAAAACCAACCATTTTTTTTGTGGCGAATTTGCAATGGGCTAATTCTTTAATAATGACAAAGGTGCATGACAATCAACTTGAAACACATTTGTTAGAATTAGGAATCATTTACATATTTTTGCATTCTATTGCATAAAGGAAAGTTTCAATTCTGTATTAGGCGGAATTGTTTTTTACTAGTCAGAATCTGTTCTGATAACAGACGTTATGACAGATATTTAGATAGAGTAATGGGTCGGGTTAAACTGGCACATTAGTCTATCCAAATGTATGGTTCAGTGTCAGAGGAGACACAAACTATTTTTTTATAGATATGTGAGATTTACGGAAAGCTGTGTGAGCTGGAAGCCAAATGTGTGAGTCTCACAGTGAATGCGGCATCTAATGACAGTAACTCCACGCAATATTAATCTGTAGATGTTATATCTAATATCAGCACAATTTCTCTAACACAGACATCGAGTATTTAATACTTTGATGGACACAAACCAATACCTCTGGCTAGCTGTTCTAACATAGTCAATAAGGTGTCACAGAACATGGTAAACAATGTTGTTGAAGCCGCAACTCTCACTCCCTGGGTCGAGATGAAATTAATACCCTATGAGGCGGAGCTTCTATGATGACGCTTATGGCGCATGCGTGATAAGTAGCAAAATCGTCTACCATATGACAGCTCAGCACCTGGCTGCTGTAAACCACCTATATACCTAGATGACTGGTTTACTATAGAGTAGGACAGTCCACCCTATGCATAATAGCATTACACACGTGTATACTATATTCACATACTCCTTCAAATTTAATTAATTTATCATTACCTGTCTGACTGCTGCAAGCCATTAGGCAATAATTTCAACTGACAATAACTACTGAATATTTTGAAAACAACTTGACTGAAATTGGTAGGTGGATATGTTAGTCAAATCGTTTCCAGAATATGCAGCATATATCCAGAGCTAAACACTGGAAAAAGTAGGCTGCAGAAATTCAGCAGTCAAACAGTTAAGCCAATTTATCTAGCAATACCTTTAGCTCAGTATTGATGTATTAGCATGTTTTATCAGATAGTGATGCATGTAATATTCTAAATGTGGTCATTTTGAAAATGACAATGAGGATATCTGTTACTGTCAAATGCAGCAACAGTTTTCTGCAACACTTGTCACACTGATATCAAAAGATTAATTGTTACAAATCCAGTATTAGAAAGGCTAATATACAGTTTGCAAACACTGTTGCTGAAGGCTGTTGCTGCCTAACAGCTTACACCACCATTATTTCCAGTTATAGGTGGCAATAAGACCCCACTTCTTATCAAGGTAATGTGTTTATTTATTTATTTATTACTGCATGTTCTCTCCACACGTGATTTGGATAATACACGTGGGATAATACACGGGCATGATATCAGCTGTTTACACTCATAAATCATTCAGAGCACATTTTCCCGCAATATGATGTCACAGCTTTAGCTCCGCCCACTAAATTCAAATTTTATTCAGATTTCATGTTTATTTTAGCTAATTCTCATTTAACTGAATATTTTCCAACAATTTCTTCGAGATGACAGTACAAGTGCTATACCAAGAATGTACTGTGCACATATCTAAGAAATCTCTAAGGGTTTTATACCTTATTTTTTTAATATGCTACCTAGATGTGAAAAGTGTTTAGATTTTGATAGAGGTGGTGAGAGTTGGTACTGACATTGTGGTTACAGTTATGGTCACTGCTGCCATAAGCTCGCTAGATGGTTGGCCTGTGTATCTCGTTCAGATTCTATTATTCCATTCTTCTTGGGGTTAGGTCAGTGGAATCTAAGTGTGGGCCAGTTATACTCTAGGATCCATGCATCCATTGTTTCCCCCACCACACTCTATCCACGAAGACAGGATCGCCGGACTAAATGTGTTTGGTCTACTAAGCACAGGGCAATGGAGGAATATGGTCTGCCACTCAAGTATTTGATGTTATAATCAAAATGCGTCACTTGCTAGCTAACGTCACAATTAAATGATGTTGGTCCGCTATGGGAGCAAGGCCTGAAGGACCCCAGTTTTAGGTATGCCCACCTATCTCAAGCCAAGTTCCATCCAGGATTTACCCATGTTTGGATCGACCGATCCCTGCATTCTCTGAATGTCAATTCCCAGAAAGATCTACAGGTAAATGAGTGTATTAAAGACATAGAATTTGTAAAACCTAAGAGACTATTTAATGTTTAAGACAGACTACACCAGCTCACTCATGAGATAATTGATTATGACGGCATCCTACACGTAACGTAGTTGATTATGACATCATATGATTGATTTTGAAACTGGATTCATAAATTTGTATGCGAATTTACAATTCATTAAATATCCTTTTAAATATGTTAAATTAACTTGTATCGCAGTCAAACTACTTTCGTAATATTCAGCTGCTTGCTTGTATAGTTACCTTTAAATTGTGATTCTCTAAGGTGTTCAAATTGAGGGGTGGGGTGGATGGGTGGCAATGTGGGTGGCGCTTAGTTAGAAATGGTCAGGAATAGCTAGAAATGAATCCATCTAATTGGTCATTGGCCTTTTCTACTTTATGCCAATTCCCATTCTTCAGGCTTTGGTGAGGGAGTCGATGACACTGGCCACCAAACCAAGATGTCTTACCTTCTCGTCAGAGTGGAGTAATGACATACCGTATGCCATCCTCATTGCTGCACGAGGCAATGGACTAAAATTCTATAAGATTCGAATATCAGCTAACCATGCAGGAGGATAATCACTCCATATATTGTCAGCTTCTCAGCATTAGCTGGGGAGATTATCATATTGGCAAGTGTTGTGTCATCCGTCCAGTGCTGTAAGCAAATACTGGTCCCTGCAAGACATGCAGTGTGCAGTGCGAAGAGGAGGATTCCTAAAATCACTCTCCAATATGTCATTGCTTTGAGGTAGGCATGATAAGTTGATCGCTTTACCTAAATTAATAATAATAAAAATAATAATAATAATAATAATAAAAACGAGGTCGACGATGACGACGACGACGACGACAACGACGACGACGACGATGACGATGGCGATGATGATTACGACGCTGATGAGGGGGAGGAGGATAAGTTTTTTAACTAAACTCTGCACGCTTATTACACATGTTAGAAGCAATTTGAAACTTTGAGACCTGAATATAAATTTCACAGTATCTGTACAGGTAATCTGTTGCGTAATAAATTTGAAACTAGTTTAATGGTGAGATGTTGCTACCTATGAATAGGCAGCGATTTCGCGCAGTCAAATTCGTTTCAAAATATGCAGCAGGGTTTTTATTAAATTGAAAATTCATCAGAGAATACAATTCATACACTGACAGACTTCTAGGTTTTCGAGATGGAGCGGCAGCATTTTGATAATGACATCAGCTAACGTGTGACATATTTGAATATGCTGTCAGCTACTCGAGTGACAGATCAGATTCACCTATTGTCATTCACCCCCGTTAACAACATATCTGTGTTGATAGCATAGGCCTACATATACTTAACTTACACTTCCAACTTCAGCTTCTTCTTCGTCTATTAATGTGTCATTCGGTTTTGCATCATCCTTGATTTGCTGACTTCTGGTAGCAGAAAAGCTGTCAAGTAGCACTCTCTGTGAATCATCCACCCTTGATGTACTATGACTCACTCTACAGGATTTAAATGGACAAACAGAGATGTCAGCATGACAATTGATGAATCCAGTTTTATCCATGCCCCGCCCATCCATATTTAAGTCCCACCATCGATTTGCCCATGTTGGGATCAATCAAGCACTGCACTAGCTATACCTCATTTTGCAGAAAAAATATACTGGGAAGCTGTTAAATATTTTGAAACTATTTTGACTGCTTGCTGTTGCTGTCTATGGCAGCAACAGCACCCAGTCAAGTTAATTTCAAAACAGTCAACAGGCTGTCTATTAAATCATAAAATATACAATTCATGCAACTTAATATACTATGACGCATTTATGACAGAGTAAATTGCGTCCGTTATGGCACAATTGATTATGACATCAGCCTACATGTGACGTAGTTGTCTATGCCATCATATGATTGGCTGAGAGACTGGATTCCTCTATTATAACAGCAAAACAATAACATTGACTATATCTGGCAATGAATCTTATAATTTCTAATAGTGATAATGTTGTTCAATGTCCCGCCTATTTCTAGCTAAGATGCATACACTTTTACAAATGTTGGAAATGATTTGAAACTCAAGAGCCTGAATTCCCAGAATCTACATTTCAAGGTACTCATACAGATAACCTGTTGAATGACCTGAAATTAATTTTCCTGTGACGTGATGCTACCAACATACAATTTGTACACTTCAGTGCAGGACTTTTTGATGCTCTTGACGGAGCTACACGATTTTGCTAGTGATGTCATCTAATATGGGATGTGTTCAATTATGACGTCAAACACATGAGTGACAGTTCGGATGCATCTATTATTCTCTGAATAAGAGTATGTATTAGAGAGTGTAAACATGAATATGTAAAAAAATAATCACACCATTAATATTTCTGACCGCATTTGTTTATAATACAGAATAATGAACAATTCGTTTTAGCACTTTGAACCTTGAATTGCCTGAATCATAATTTTAAAATGATCATACAAGCAAGCTGCTGAGTGTTTTGAAACTAACTGAACAGGAACCAGCCAAAGTAGTTTCAAAATACTCAACAGAATATTTATAAAATCGTCAAGGATTGTTGTGCTTTGGCCTTTGTGCTCAAACGTTTAATTCAACTGTTCAAAATTTGGTTATGAAAATAAAAATATTCGCCTATTGAATGCACATTTGCAGGCCAAGAGAAGACTATTTTTTAAATTTACCAATGAAAATAACTGGCTCGGTTATCGAGCCAGTCATTTCAGTGGTAAATTTTCAAAAATATTCTCTTGACCTGCAAATGAACATTCCTCTAGAGCAAAACAGAGGCCACTTTTAGCCGGCTTCGGGATGAAAGGTGTAACAGCTATGTTATTATGTTGTATGTGAGACATAACAGAGGAGTCCATTTCTAGATACGCCCACCTATTTCTGGCTATGCTCCTCCCACTTTTTACGTGTGTTGAAATCGATTTGAAACCTTGAAACTTAAATTCTCACAATCTCAATTGTAAGGTAACTATGTATGCACAGTTGTTTTCAATTTCAGCTTACGTTCGGCGCCGTATTCTGGACTCATGTTGTGGCTGCGTGTGACGTCTACTTGACTCTTTTTCGGAGGACCCATAGAAAATCTTTCTGAAAGAATTTGTATAATATATCAGTTAGTATTATCTTAATAAAACATATTAAATAAAACATTGGTGTGGATTAGATTTATGCTCCGCACTCAACAACTCAAACTCCAAACAGGATACCAATACTTAGCCATATATCGCCTCAACTCCCACTCTGTGTTGCTTAGACAACCTAAGTGTAAGAATACATACATCCTGGAAAGAGAGCTAAAGATGGAAGGCAATAAATGCAGTCGAAACCACGGAAAATGGCCAACAAACAAACAAACAACCTGTACTCTCCCTGCTTTTTCACTGAAGGCAATACTATCAATTAGTCTTATCTGACAGAGACTAAAAAGAGCTAGGAGAACCTGGCAATAGAGGAGGGCCCACTACACTGCCCACAGGTAGAGCATATTCCTCTGGAGATTACCACCCAAAAACATAGAGGTTCAGCCCCTCCCCCACAAGCCATCCACTCCCCCCCCCCACGTAATTAGCGTATTCATTGACAAGGGTTAATGAGCGTTATTAAGCAACACTCTCTTGGAGCCATGTCAAACACGCAGGAGCTAATGTATTGCATAATAATTATTGACCGGTTGCATGTCTGGACTCGTCTTGTTTTCTGGCTCCTGTCATCCAATGAGATGAGCTTAAGGGTAATTAGTGTAATGATGTTTGACAAGGGTTAATGAGTGTAATTGAGTGACGTTCTTTTGGAGCCATGCCAAACGTGCAAGTGTTATTGTATTGCATAAAGTTTATTGACCAGTTGCATGTCTGGACTCATCTTTTTTCTGACTTTGGGAGCTCATTCAATCATGGGAGATTAATTCTAAATGGTCACTCTATCCCATAAGGACAATTGTCGAGCGATTGCGGAAGACAACTCGGTTAGTCTAATGGGTTGATCATTAAACTTTTGAACATCAGCTTTTTTTAAACCTGGCAATGTACAATGGTCAATGTATCGCATAAGGACAATCGGCTGGTTATTACTCCAACCGATTAAAATTAACTAGGTGTGCTTTAAAATATTAAAACAACTCTGACCGCATGTAATGATCATCAGAGTCATACAAAGTTCAATGAATCAATGCTCAATTGAGTTAGATTGATAACTGCCTATTACATTTTTAATGTGCCACACACTATTGGGAACAAATTCCAGCCTAAGTTGACTCACGGTTTGGATGGGTTATAGGCTATGGGTTTTTTCAGTTTTCAATGTATTATATGTTTATGTATAAGGGAGACACAGTTATAACATGCATATCTTATCGTGCTTCCATTAGAACAAAAAATAAAATATGTTTAAACAAACATCAACCAATCAAATTAGTTTCAAAATATTCACCAGCTTACACTTATAGTTTTCTGGAAATTGCTACCCAGGGAGTTCAGAGATCGATCGATCCCAACACGATCGAGGTGTGGGTGGAGTTTAGGTAGAGATTGGCGGGGCATAGCTAAAAATGGAACAGATCAGGTCTATTCCAAACATTAACGGCTTTCCTGTTTGCATAACCTGAAATTGTGATAAGGAGATTTTGTCCTTGGAATGACATAAAGAGCTCTACCCCAGTACTTTGCATATACAACTTCAACATACTTCATCTACATATCGTCTCTTTCATGCATGCACACATGTCCACCAACCCGCATGTACATACATATGCAGGCATGCATGCACGCACGCATGCACACCCATACATATGCCCATATGCCTGTATGCCTGTACACATGCACACACGCATGCATGCACTATGACGAAACATCTAACGTGATGCATAGTGCATGACCATAACAGCTAGTAAATTTGTGATAAGGTTTCATTAAGATCATTGTAAAGTAACATATTCCACTTACATTTCCACTTTTTTGCACTCAGATTTGTATATACATATTTCGATTCTGTTATGAAGAGTGTCTGCGGATCTAGAGAGGATTATTTTCGGAAATTGCCCCTGTAATTCTTCTTCTTTTCGTTCGCTGATCATACCGCCAGTCCTGTAAGTGACTATCGACATGATCATAAGCCCCTGTAATGACTGGTTATGTTATCTATCAAGTCATCTCACAGTTAAAAGTAGTCAGTGGCTGGTCTTCTTTTCGTCTGCAAACATAACACGATTGAGGTGTGGGTGAAGCTTAGCTAAAGCTGGCCAGGCGATAGCTATAAATGGAATGGTCCATTATCATGCTGTGGGCAATTAGATATTCCATTATAATCACTTAATAGACAGTTAAGTTGTATGAATTGTATGTCTTTACAATTTAATAAACATTATATTGAATACTTTGAAATAAATTGACTGGACATTGTTGCCGCCATAAGCAGTAACAGCACCCAGTCAAATTAATTTCAAAATATTCAACAGCTTTCCCACATATTTTTCTGGAAATGGCTAGGTCCGTGTATTACCGATATTGAAAATTGGTATATTCGCTAACACAGTTTCAACAAGTTTCAAATTTATTGAAGTAGACCTACTCCCATACATAATAATGCAGTCATGAAAACCCCCCGTAATGACGAGTGGGGAGCTTAGGTAATAGGTAGTTATTAATATAACTCAATTGAAAATTGATTCGCTGAACTTTGTATGACTCTGATGCTCGTTACATGTGGTCGGATTTGTTTTAAAGCGCAACTAGTTAATTTTAATAGGTTGGAGTAATAACTAACCGATTGTTCTTATGTGATCCATTGACCATTTAGAATGATTGCATGAGTATTATGTGATATAATGCTAAGAGGCGCATAGGATGACATGTGTCACATGATTTAATGAGGGGGAGGGACTTGTGGCCACGCCCTCTACATCTAACATCCAATCAGAAAGCGTCGCATCAAAGGAAAGCCGACTACAAAAGATTTTACAATAAGGTGTGAAAATGCTTTGTGCAGAAAGGTGTGATAATCTTTTGTGACGTCATAGGGCGACATTCCTTTGAAGCGACCCTAGCGTCCCACCTCTACTCTCTCTTTTGCACGTGCCTATTACATTGCTTTTTCCATCAAATATTGTTTTTTTAATATGATTTCCAACAATCAAATGCAAAAGGGAGTAACAAGGAGTTATCACAAAAATATAATCTTTACAGATTCGTAATCTTGGATCGCCATACTCTCGGCCCCTTAGTGCTGTTATATTTAGATTTATTGTTAAAGGTTATAAATGCATGTTCAATGTCGACAGATGCTCACATTTTTGTAGCATCTTTGTGGATTTCCCATATGTCCCTATGTACATATAATATAAAAAGAAAGTAACTTATAACTTATGTAGATTATTATAACGTACATCAATAGATAGCAAATAAAATTGGCTTTCTGAGCATATGTGTTAAATTACAAACAACATATACATAGACTAGGGAAATAAGGATTGTATAGACGTCTCCTCTTTGTTAGGTAGTACATTTCTAACCAAGTTAGGCTTGAAATCCTGCGAATGCATATGTGACTTCCGCCATCATTGTTGGTCATGTTTTGTAAATTTACCACTGAATTTTTTGAGGCGGCTTGAATGGGGCAATGGCAAATAATATTAAAGTTTAGAAGAGAAGAGTAATTTTTTTAAATTTACCACTAGAATGACTGGCTCAGTTACCATTCTAGTGGCAAATATTAAAAAATACTCTTCTCTAGGCCTTTCAAATAGCCATGTCTGGAGACAACTGCATAGGTGTCTTTGGTCAGTTTAACCATTAATGGGTTAAGTTGACACAAGAGGGGTTAATACCACACGATAGTAGAGGAGGGGCTATCTGGGGCAGGCTTTTCACACCTTTTAAGCAGAGCAACCAACTTTATTTGCATCATTATCACCTTTTTCATTTGATCCCTCTGCCTTTTGAAAACGGTGTGAAAATCCGGCCACAGATCACCACTGTTTTGATTCTATGTTAGATGTAGAGGCTGTCCATAAGCCCCTCCCCTCATTAAATCACATGCCTCAGACCTGTCATCCAATGTGGTGAGCTTAATGGTAATTATCGCAATGATTGACAAGGGTTAATTAGGGTAATTAAGCATGATTCACAAGCTAGATACCTAGACTCGTCTTTTCCTGACTCTGTGAACTCATTCAAGCGGGAAGCCCCAGCCCCCTCATTAAGTCATTTGCCTCCTGGCATCTGACGAGTCAAGCTTAAGCGTAATTAGCGTAATGATGCATAACGAGGGTTAATGAGGGTAATTAAGGATGATTGACAGACTACATCTTTGGACTCATCTTTTCCTGACTCTGGGAATGCGTTCAATCACGAAGCCCCGCACCATTGTTAAATCACGTACTTCCTGGCATCCAATGAGGCAAGCTTAAGGGTAATTAGCATAATGCTGATTGATAAGAGTTAATGTATAGTGTAAATATGATTGACAGGGCGCATATTGGGCCACGACACATCATTAAATCACGTGTCTCCTGGCATCCAATCAGGCGTACTTAAGGGTAATTAGCGTAATGATTGACAAGGGTTAATGCTTAGCATAATGATGATTGACAGGTGGCATGTCTGGACTCCTCTCTTTTCCTGACTCTGTGAACTCATTCAATCATTGGGAGATTAATTCTAAATGGCGTAACTATAGTGTAAGGTCAATTGTGGACGACGACTCTGTTAGTGTAATGGATTGATCATTAAACTTCTGAACCTCGGCGTGTTTTGGTCATGTACAAGAGTCGATCTATCATGTAAGGACATATCCGTGTTAAAATGCATTTCAAAGTCTGTTTTTCACATTCTTTTTTCTTTTCCAGAATTATAATTTTGACATAGTTCTCCTAAAGTTACGTGGATGTCTGACGCTGCAGGCTAATGACACACATGCCAGATCAAGGGCTATTCATAAGACTGATCTGTTGGGAGATGGGTACGAGCGGTATCAGGTTTTGGATCAGTTGTTCATTGGCCTACTACGTCAGACATCTGCATAACGCTAGGGCTCCTACGTTAAAATTGTAATTCTGAGAGAGTGAGGTTTGTGGAGGTATGGTCGGAGCATGTAGCCTACCTGGCTGGAGCTCGGGGTGGGGTGTGGGGCAGCATTAGCGAATAGAGAAACGTGTAAATCTACTAACTCAGCTGTTGCAAATATTGCCTTGGGTGAATGGTAAGCTTGGGTATGCCTACTCTGTATCATTACGTTTTACATAACTGGAATGTACATCGCCGTTATAGTGTGTTATGGTTATGCATATCACATTAGACATTTCATCATAGTGCGTGCATATGCCCAGCGTGTACAGAGAAGTGTGCATGCGTGAGTATGGGAAGATGTGGGTGCATGCATATATACAGGCTTGCAGGCATATGGGCATGTGTGCATGCATGCGTACACACATGCGGACCTGTGTGCATATGTGTATATGGGTATGTGTGCGTGCGTGTTTGTGGCAGTGTGTATGTGCATGTTTGTGGCAGTGTGCACGTGCATGCAGGGAGAGCAAATCATTTAATGTTTGAAATAGATCTAAACCAGTCCATTTTAGCTATGCCCCACCCATCTCTAGCTAAGCTCCACCCACACCTCGATCGTGTTAGGATCGAGCGATCTCTGAACTCCCTGGCTAGCAATTTCCAGAAAACTATTGTGTAAGCTTTTGAAACTAAACTGACTGGCCGATGTTACTGCTTATGGCGGCAACAATGCCCAGTAAATTTACTTTCAAAGTATTTTGCATAATGTTTGTTAAATAGTAAAGACATACAGTTCATACAATTTGACAGTCTATTAAGCGATTATAACGGAATATCTGATTGCCCACAGTGTGCTAATAGACCTTTCCATTTTTAGCTATGCCCTACCCATCTCTAGCTAAGCTCCACCCACACCTCGATCATGTCAGGATCGATCGATCTCTGAACTTATTGGCTAGCAGTTTCCAGAAAACTATAAGTGTAACATGTTGAATATTTTGAAACTAATTTGACTGGTCGATGTTGGTTTAAACAGATTTTATTTTTGTTCTAATGGAAGCACGATAAGATATGCATCTTATAATGGTGTCCCCAACACCCCCCCCCCCCCCCATATGCATAAACATATAATAAATTGAAAGCTGAAATAATCATCGTCTATAACCAGTCCAAACCCAGTCAACTTAGACTGGAATTTTTTTTTACATTTTTGCTTGGCCGCTCGAGGCCCATTGAAAATGTAATAGATGGTTGTAATTAATCTAACACATTTGAAAATTGATTCGCTGAACTTTGTATGACTCTGACTATTGTTACACGTGGTCGGAGTTGTTTAAAAGCTCCACTAGTTAATTTTAATCTGTTGTAGTAATAGCTAACTGATTGTCCTTGTGCTAAAAAACGCTGAGGTTCAGAAGTTTTATGATCAATCCGCTAGACTAACAGGGGCGTCTTCCACAATTGTCCTTATGCTATAGCTAGGCCATTTTGAATTAATCTCCCAATGATTGAATGAGTTCCCAGAGTATGAAAAAAGATGAGTCCAGACATGTAGCCTATCAATCATCCTTAATTACCCTCATTAGTCCTTGTCAATCATTGCGCTAATTACCATTAAGCTCACCTCATTGGATGACAGGAGGCATGTGATTTAATGAAGGGGGGGGGGGGGGGCTTATGTACAGCCCTACATCTAACATTCAATCAAAACATTGGAGATCTGTGACCGGATTTTCAAACCTTTTTCAAAAGCCGGTGAGATTAAAGGAAAAAAGGTGATAATGATGCAAATAAAGTTGGTTGCTCTGACTCAGCAACTATTTTAAGGTGTGAAAATCCGGCCCCAAATCGCCCCTCCTCTACTCAGGATTACATAACAATTTAATGATTTGGGGAAAGAAATGATGTCCTCATACAAGTGTGGCGTGTCTAGTATATGTAACTTAGCCTGTATGGCTTTTCCACCCTTCTGATGTTAGCAAATCACAAACCCATTTTGATTCTGTACTTACAAAAGCCTCATTAAATGTAAACGGGAATCACAAGTTTTCCCAGAAGTGGATTTTTTCGGGACTTTATATAGGTAATAGTACTCTAAAATGCGCTCAGTTTACTGATATTAAAAACGTATTTTTCAAATTTCTTTTCAATTCACCTTTCAACTACTAGACTAGTAGTTCTGTTGAAAGACTCAAAACGTTGTTTTTTATGTAGGTGTATGAATTGTATGAGGTTGGTGAAGTTATAATTTAATAAACATTCTGTCGAGTAATTTGAAACTAGTTTCCCTTCTCACAGTCAAATTACATTTTTAATATTCAAACAATTGAAATTGGTCAGTAAAATTGGGATACTGGTAAGTTAGGCGTGTTAAGTTCTCAAATTGAAACACACGTAAATAGTGAGCGGGGTTTAGCTAGAAAATAGGTGGGGCATAGCTAGAAATGGTTCCATGTAGTGTTACATTTGTTTCGATTCACTGCCAATGTCTGCTAATGGATGGATTACGTTTTAGCTACACATCACCTATTTCTAGCTAAGCTCTAACCATGCTTTTCCCTTGGTGGGATCAGTCGACCCATGCACTCTCTCAATCTCAATTTCCAGAAATCTATGGAGGTGATTTGTTGAATATTATGAAACTAATTTGCTTCGGTGTTGTTGCTGGAGTCAACTTCTGCTACTCAACCTGGAATCATGTCTATTGTTTTTCAAGCTACCCACCTTTGAATGGGCAAAAAAGTCCCATAGGAAATGGATGGCGATTTTCAATATTGGTCTATGAAGTACTACTACACCCAGAGATTTGCTCGGACCACTACTTGGACATGATGTTACCATTATACCCTGGATGTGCTGATTGATCTGCAGGGCAGATGCCCAAGACGAAGAGTACTCCATTGGCATCAAAATTACCATTTTTCGTTTTTGGCAGAAATGAACTCCTCTTCATCAGAGAAGGTCAATAAACTTGTTATAAGATACCCTGTGACATCCTCTTACGTTTCCATCACCCCTGGATCTCAGGCCCAGTTGGAAGGCTATGTCTTGGTTATCGAAATTGCAATTCAATATTGATATTTGAACTACAACTACACCTAGAATTTTGATTGGATCATTAGCATACTTGGCCAGGATTTTACACTAGGAGTCCAACAGGTGCTGACTCATCCGCAAGGGGCATGTTCAAGACGAAGGGTGCTCCCTATGCATCAAAATTACAAGCTTTCGCTTTTGGCAGAAATGAACTCTTCTTCATCAGAGAAGGTCAATGGCCATATTAAAAGATACCCTATGACATCCTCTCACGTGTCCATCACCCATGGATCCTAGGTCCAGGCAGAAGGGTACTGCTTGGTTATCAAAATTACAATTCAATATTGATATTTGAACTATGACTACACTTAGAACTTTGATTGGGTCATTAACATACTTGGCCAGGATGTTACACTAGTAGTCCTAGTGGTGTTGACCCGTATGCAAGGCCCACGTCCAAGTTAAAGGGTACCACCTGGGTATCAAAATTACTAGTTTTGGTTTGGCTGAAATGAACTGCTTTTCATCAGAGAAGGTCAATGTTCATATTAGACGATACCTTGTGGCATCCTTTCATATTTTCACCATCCATGGGTCGCAGGCCCAGGTGGAAAGAGCACCCATTGGGCCTGAAAATTATGAGTTTTCGTTTTTGGCATAAATTACCCCCATTTACGCCTACAGGATGATTGAGAGTCTTAGATTGAATGAAATGTTAAATTCTGATTCAAAGGCACCACACACAAACTTTGCAGATTTCTCGGTTATTTGATGCGTCAAAGAGTTTTCGTTAAATTTTCATGAACACTTTACAAAAGATATATCACGCTTGTCAGATCCAATGGTGCTGGGTTCGGAGTGATCAGACCTCAAGGTCAAGGTCAACCCAGTACAGTCAGAAGATAGAAGTTAAAATTTTTGACATAGGTTACCTCCTTTTACCCATATAGGATGAATGACAATCTTAGATTGAATGAACTGTTAAATTATGATTCCAAGGCACCCCACACAATCGTTGCAGATTTTCTCGGTTATTTGGCACTTCAGGCGTTTTCATGAACACTTTACTAATTGTATGTCATGCATGCCGGATGGTGATGGTTTCGGTGTGATCCGACCTCAAGGTCAAGTGTACTCCTTAGTTGTCAGAGTTACCAGTTTTCGTTTTTGCCAGACATCAACTCCACTTGCCCAGAAATTTTCAACGGTCATGTAAGAAGAGGCCTTATCCTATTCCTTAATGGCCAGACTTCACAGATTTAAAGTTACTCTAAGCGTCTTCTAGTTATTATTAACCTGCAATGCAATCGCAGATTATTAAAATAACTCAGGATCTTTCTTTCTTTCTTATTCTTCCTAAAAAACTTGGCCCGCATCTCCTCCTCCAGTTTTCATCCAATCAACTCCAAATTTGCTAATTTTCTGCTACTCATCCGGGGGTCGTGTGCTATCTTTTATATTTTGGATCCATCCAATAGTATTCGAGATACCCACCTTTAAGTGAGCAAAAAGTCCCTTTGGAAATGTATGGGGATTTTCAACATTGATCTTTAAACTGCTACTACACCTAAAGTTTTGATCGAATCACTACAGTACTTAGTCATGATGTTACCATTGGAGTTGAAGGTGCTGATTGATATGTAGGGTGGGTTCCCGAGTGGAAGGGTACCGCTTGGCTGTCAAAAATAACAGTTTTAGTTTTTGGGTGAAATTAACTCTCCTTCACCAGAGAAGGTCAATGGACATATTAGAAGATACCTTGTGACACCCTCTCACGTTTCCACAGCCCATGGATCCCTGGGCCAGGTGGAAGCACACCCCTTGGTTATCAAAATCACAATTCAATGTTGACATTTGAGCTACGACTACACCTACAGTCTTGATCCGATCATTACCATAGTTGCCAAGGATGTTACACTAGGGGTGCTGAAGGTACACACCCAAGTGAAGAGTACTCATTGAGCATCAAATTTACCATGTTTTTTTGCATAAATTAACTCCCCTTGATCAGAGAAGGCCAATGAACATTTTAGAAGATACGATGTGCCACCTGTTCATGTTTCGATCACCCCTGGATCCCAGCGCCAGGTGGAAGAGTACCCCTTGGTTATCAAAATTACAATTCAATATTCATTAACATACGTGGCCAAGATGTTCCACTAGGAGTCCTGATGGCGTTGACTTGTCTGCCAGCCACATGCCCAAGTTGCAGGGTACTACCTGGCATCAAAATTACCATTTTTCCTTTTTGGCAGAAATGAACTCCTCTCCATCAGCGAAGGTCAATGGCCATATTAGGAGATACCCTGTGCCATCATATCATGTCTCATTCACCTCCTGGTGCACATATCCCGGTGGAAGGGAACCCCTTGGGCCTCAAAGTTTCCAGTTATAGTTTTTGGCAGAAATCAACTCCACTTGTCCTGATATGATTAATTATCATCTTAGAAGCGACCTCTTAATGGCCAGTCATCGCAGATTTACAGTTGCTTCAGTAAGTGTCTTCTAGATTTTTACTATTATTATTATTATTATTATTATTATTATTATTATTATCAGCGGCAGCTACCTATGTTTATGTACTGTTTCATCTTCCTCACCGGATAGAGCTGAATCAGTTTGGATCGATAACAGCCTCTCTAACATTTTCCCACGTACAGCTAGGACTACAAACAAATACATTTTACAATTGTGCATTCTCAATATAGTCAAATATTCCAAGGATAGCATTGCCAATATGAGACATGATATGGGGATAAAGGATTCGTGTGCCAAACAGCATATAGATAGGACATGAGTAATGCTTTCCATATACCGTAACGCCTCTTGTATCATCAGCGCCTCAAAGCACTAAGAAAACTACTCGATACATCAATTAAACATTTTGATGGTCAATATTTTTCAAGATATTTTTCTCGCCCGCTTGACTATTAAAGGGCGGTAATTGTAAAGAAAATTGAAATTTTTACATAGCCAGTGTCTATCTGCCGACCGAGAGAAGAGTATTTTTGAAAGATTTACCACAAGAATGACTGGCTCGGTAACTCGTGGTAAATATTTAAAAATACTCTTCTCTATGTCTTTCAAATAGCCATGTCTGAAGACCACTGCACAGTTGTTTTTGGTCAGTTTGCCCATTAAAGGGTTACGTTAAATCAGTTGGATGGTTTTTAAATGACATTTTCTTTAACTGTTTGACCCACTGATGATTTCACACGTGTTGTCACTTCGCTCTGAATAAATCGCACTCGCTTACTATAACCTCGGATAGAATGAGAGTTTGTGAGTTCAAAATGAGATGTCACTAAACGAGTGTGATAAGGTTAACTAAGGTTCTATTTATCACATACAAGGTTATCATTGATTTCCGGGTAGTTTAGTTTCTAGCAATGGAAGTATCCGGTTTCTCAGCAAATCTTATGATGTCATAATCAACTACGTGATATGCAGTGAGATTCGTCACGAACGATTAATTGATAACAAATTAAGCGTTGTTCTACGAATTGTATGTCTTTATTATTTAATAAATGTGATGTTGAATATTTTGAAAGTAATTTTACTGGGGACTGTTTCTGCCTAACAGATACCTGTCAAATTGTTGTCTAAAAATATTAAACAGCTTACCTCTATAGTTTTCTGGAAATTAATAGTCACGAAGTTCAGAGATGGATCGATCCCAACACGGGCGAAGCGTGGGTGGAGCGTAGCTAGAGATGGACGGAGCATAATTAAAACTGGATTTCTCCATTGGATACGATTTTGCAGTATATTTCTGTTATCACTGTTATGCTTAATGGATCTTTCCAGTTTCAGCCATCACTAGCTAAGCTCCACCCACACCTCGCTCGTGTTGGGATCGATCAATCCTTGAACTTCTTGACTATCAATTTCCAAAAAACTATACAGGGAAACCGGTTGAATATTTTGAAACTAAATTGACTGAGTGCTATTGCTGCCAAACAGCGCCCAGTCAAATTAGTTTCAGAATACTCAACAGAATGTTTATTAAATGGTAAAGGCATACAATTCGTATAACATGCTAAAGACGGACCATTTCGAATCACTCATGACGTCATGATTATGATGTCAGCCCACACGTCACGTAGTTGACTATGACGTCATATGACGTCATGTGATGGATGGATAAACTTGGAAAGGTCCATTAGTGAGAATTTTGGCCAGCATATATGTAAACCGGTGACAAGGTATATTATTAACTAAGGATTAACTTATTATTTTATTTATCTTTATCCTACGACCTCCTAGCTTTTCAGTATAGCGTATAAACATATTTCATATTCAAGTATCCTATGAATAATAAACTAATCTAACAACCAGAATTCTTACATAATTCCTGATGCATAACAACATGGCCTAATCTAAACCTGGCATCGCGTGTGTCAACACTCACCATCCGGATCATCTATGTCAGTCTCCAGTGTCTCGTCTTTATGTTCTATCAGATAGGTTCGCAGAAACTGTGCAAACGCGCCATCATTGGCTAATAGCTCTTCATGGGAACCGATTTCTGTCACCGAGCCATCAACAATCACAATGATCTGGTCAACCTTAGGTAGCCAATGAACGCTGTGTGTCACCAGTATTCGTGTCTATTAGAATGTGATTTAGAAAACGATATATAGCAGATTTCAAACGAGTTGCCTTTTAAAATACGAATTAGTGTTGTTAAATTTTGAGAATGATAGCATGTTAAGATGATATTTAATCCTTTCAACCCTGATTTCCCAGAAAAGTAATTTTAAAACGAGCGTACAGGTAAGCTGTTGAGTATTTTGAAACTAATTTAATAGGAACCTGTTGCTGTCTATCTCTCAGTCAAATTAGTTTCAAAATCTGCAACGGAATAATTATAAAATTGTCAAGAATGGTGGGGATTTTGGTCTTTTGGGTTCAAAGCTTGATACTTTCGAAAATAAATAGAATCGAGGTAAGGATTTAAGGGAGTTTCTGCGATTTTACGAGACATAAATATCCACTCCGTGTTCACATACAGCTTTAGTTATTAATACAGTAACACTACTACTGCGCGTAAAATGGGTGGCCCCAGCTAGAAACAGACCCCTCTATTCCCTCTGTCCGTCGACTATATAATGTCATAATCATATACGAACCCCAGCGAAACATGGGATAGATAAGTGAATTCACTATGTATTTTGATTCTGACGTCAGACTATACGTGGCATAACTTGATTATGATGTCAAATACTTGAGTGATAGATCGGATCAATCAATTCGACAGTAGCTGAAGATAAAGATTATATGTAATGGAATAACGAATACCATGTAATGGAAAATAAGCTAGCTTTTGTGATGAATATTATAAGACGTCATAGCTAATTATGTCACGCGTCACAATTAACGTGCATAATGAATGTTGTATCTAACTCTGTCAGGAACTTTTAAAGGTCCGTGACGTATACGAATCGTATGTCTTTATATATTTACTATCAATAAATATACTGTTGAATAATTTCTCTTGTCCGGCACATAATTGAATTTTGGATATTCAACCAAAATTTCAATTATTTTGAAAGGATATTGAATATGTAATGGTTAATTGATATGATTAACATTTAGAGCCGTTCGATGCGCTGCTTGCGCAAGGGGGAGGGGGAGGAGGGTGTCACTGATGCCATTTTTTGAAAATGCACATTCTAGTTCTGATATCCGCAATACGTTTAAGTAAAATTGTATCTGCAAAACGTACTTTCGACTTCAATAATCCATGATCGGAAATGACTTGCTCAAAGATGTGCTTGCCCACATGTGCATCGACTGCGCTCAGTGGGTCGTCCAACAGGTATATGTCTGCATCTGCATATACAGCCCTGGCCAAACTAACACGCTGTTTCGGACCACCACTAAGGTTAATTCCCTGGTGAAATTAAAGAGACAGAATTCATGAACATAGATGTATTTTAATAAATTATTAATGCAGAGAATTAAAAATAATGGACCGTTCCACTGTATCTATCCATTATATGACGTCATAATCAACTACGTGATGTATAGAATGACATCGCAATCAATGACGGTATTATGACGTCATGCCTGACTTAGATAAGTACGTTACGAATGCATAGTTGAAGACGGACTATTCGCTGTTGTACGAATTCTATATCTTTACTATTTAATGCATATCCTGTTGAATATTTTGAAAATAATTTGAATGGGGGCTGTTAGGCAGCAACAGCAACCAGTCAAATTAGTTACAAAATATTCAACAACTTAACTATAGTTTTCAGGAAACTGATAGTCACGGCATTTGGGGATCGATCAATCCCAACACGGCGACGTATGGGTGGAGCTAAGCTCGTGATGGCTGGGGCGTAGCTAAAACTGGAAAGGTCTAGCAACCTTTCGAATATCAACCCAAATTGAATATAACTATGGTCTTTGTGAATGCTACCAAAATAATTATTAGTTCCAGTCATGCCAGTCAAAATACACATATTATTGTCCATCGCTTAGTGCTAATGGGGTTACATGAGTTGAATGTCATTGCCATCGTCACAGCGCGCTTGTGTTCGGAAAGTTTTGAAAGACTGGTTGACATAACTATGACAGAGCCTAGAACACCAACATCGTTTTAATGAATGCACATCCAATATAACTCTTATTCTTGAACAACAAGACCGACAATCTGATTTGGTTGAAGTCAATGCTTGCGACTACCAGCGATTATTAAAATTATTGACCCTACCCACTCGATCACCTCACCCGCCCAGCAACCAGAGATTGCTTAGTGTGGTCTACCTGCAAACGTGGATGTAGCTTATGAATCGATGCTAATGACAACGCTGAGACTGAGTGGTTATGGTTAATTACTATGTTTGTAGGGACGTGCAAACACGTGGTAGTGAATGTTTGCAAGCTATATGTTCACATTTGCATGCGGTGGCATTGGTGGCAGACAGCGAGAAGAGAGGGAGCCGAACTACAGCTCAAGTAACTGAGGACAAGATCAAATATGTTACGCGTTAGCTGAGGTCACAATCACAATAGCATTCTCCGTCACAAAAATTAAAAGATTGTAGCGAACGTGTACAAATTCTGTCTTTGCTCTTTGGTAATTGTTTCACAATATTCCACAGCGTACTTGCATATTTATCTTGAAATTTAGAGTCTGGGAATTCAGGTTTCTAAGTTTCAAATCGATTCCAATACACGTAAAGGTGGCTTGAATGTATCCCTCTATTAACGGTGAATTGGTGAATCCAGTTTGGCTATGAGCGTTCCATCTTGAGCTATAAGTGACACCCATGCTTTGCCCGTGTTGGGGTCGATCGACCCCTGCACTCTCTAATCTCATTTTCTAGGAAACAATACAGGTAATCTGTTGAATATTTTGAAACTAATTTAACTGGCAGCAACAATGCCCAGTCAAATTAGTTTCAAAATATTTAACATACTGTTTATTAAATAGTAAAAACATGCAAATGGTACAACTTGACGGACCTTTAAGCGTTTATAACGGAGTAACTCGCGTCATTGGTGACGTAATTGATTATGACATCAACTTAAACGTGACGTTGTTGTTTATGACTATATGGCAGGTGTACCTTGACTGATACTTTTCCCGATAGTTTCTCCATCTCCCCCAACATTGCTGACATGAGCGATGACTTGCCACATCCAACTTGTCCAACAATGGCTACAAGTTTGCCTTCTGGGAGCTTCAAGTCTATACTGAATACAAATGAATTATTCTATAGGTAAGATATACCAGTGTTGGTAGATGATTGTCTCATGATGCAATTTATATAGAACATATAATGTAAATTGTTGGTTAAAGCCCATTTAAACACAGTGGATAATTCACTCTCCTCCGCTCTTAGACGAACATCATTTTTTACCATTGACCTTTGTATCTTTGATCAGAAGTGTTATTTTGGACCAAAACGTCAACGTCCCATTAAGGTGTGGCAATGTCCTCATAGCAGAACTTACGATAAGGCACTATACACGCACACGCACGCGTGTACATACGTACGAACACACGCACGCAGAGGCACAAGCACGCACGCGCGTAGGCACGCACGGGCATTGTCACAGAGAAAGATAGCTATTACAATCCAAGAAAGGCGGCTAGGCTAAAAATTAATATGCATTCACATGGCCTGTTCATGAGAGGAATGCCTCCAAATTCTCTTATGCCTCTACTCCGTATATGTTTCTCCTTTCATTGTGTTATAAAATTCCTATATACACTTTATTTATATATGCTGCCTAGTAATAATTTTGTTGGGAGAGATGTTATCTAAGTTGGAAGACCATGTACCCGGTCCCATTCTATATTTTCGTGCAATAAGATGTTTAAATAAAAATCCAAATTATTAATATACGCGTCAGTTACCAATTGATTTGACATTTGACATTAACATTACACCCATATGGGCAACTGCATTGGTGTTCAAATTTCTAACATTTTGGATCAGACAATGTTTGGAAAAACAATATAAACTAATATTGTAATATCTTATATCCATTTTACTTGTAACGAGTATACGCCTGCCTGTCTGCCTTCCTGCCTGCATGTCTGATTGCCTGCCTGCCTGCCTGTCTGTATGTATGTCTGTATGTCTTGCTGACCATCTATCCACGAGTCTGTCCATCTCTGCATACATCCCTCCGCCCACACATCCGTCCATCCGCCCCCTCTGCTTGTGCAGATGCCCATCCGTTCGTCAACTTGTCTGTATGTCTGTAGGTGTCCCCCTCTGTCTGGTTGTCTGGCAAATTCTTTACATTTCTGATAAAGCTAACTATAGTTTGTCGAAGGTGGTTACCTCAGTTATACTCCTCAGCTTTGCTAGCACATTAACATGTTTCCATATCAGAAATGTGCTTTATAATTTAACAGTAAATTAATGGACCATTCCAGTTTATCCATCCATCATAATCAAGTACGTGATGTGTAGGCTGACGTCATAATCAATGCCATCATGAATGACGTAGATAAGTACTTTACGAGCGCATACTTGGTGACGGACTATACGCTGTTGTATGAATTGTGTCTTTTTTATTTAATAAATGTGCTGTTGAATATTTTGAAACTAATTTGACTGGGCGTTGTTGCTGCCATAGACAACGACTTAGTTTCAAAATATTCAGCAGCTTACCTGAATAGTTGTCTGGAAATTTAGAGTCAGGGATTTGAGGGATCGATCGAGCCCAATACAGGTTACGTGTGGGTAAATCTTAGCTTACGATGGGCGGTGCATAGCCAAACTGGATGGTTAATCGACTAGTATTTAAACAACACTTGATTTGATATCATCATCTGAAAAATCCCAATATGTGTATTGATAGGAAACTCTCCATAGCCAGTATATAATATGTATATAGCTTATACACAAAATAAATTACTCTAACTGTCATAAATAATTAAAATAACTCACTTTTTAAGGCATGGTCCAAGATTCACATCCCATTGAAAGTTCCCATTTTCGACTGTTACTGCATCAGCTATATATATATATATATATATATATATATATATATATATATATATATATATATATATATATATATATATATATATATATATATATATATATATCACAATTATATATATTTTTGTCATATGGTCAACTAAATTATGTAGATTAATGCAACTTGATTAAACTATTTCCCATGTTGCAACTCAGTTAACTGCTTTACAAGTAATTATTATTATTATTATTATTATTATTATTATTATTGATGTGAAAATTAAATAAAAGGAAATGGTCACATATGATACATCATTTCTACTAAAATAGTAATGTTCCATTGAAATTAAAATAGATTTGTAACGCATCACAGCATAATAGATAACCATACCTTGCTTGTTATTATACTGCACATTGTCTGGGTCAATATCCTCATTTGACAAAAACCTGTTTAGTCTTCTTAATGACACATTTGCCTAAAACAAATAAAACAAATATTGCATGTGCTAAGAGTAGTGGCATTACTCTTTTGAACTGGAGAGATCAAATACGAATATCATCAACAATACAAGAACTATTATGTTGAATAATTTCAATTTAATTCGATTGGAAGCTGTTGCTGCCTGTAAAATTAGGCTCTAGATGTTGAACAGGTAACTGTTACATTTCCATTCGAATTACGAACATCTGACGTCAGAGTTCAAAGCTTGAATATCCCTCATACATACTGGGATAACAACAGATTAGACAAAAGCTATTGAAACAGCATCCAAAATCAATGGTACTTTACAGTTGAGGGAAAGTGAAATTTGAGTGAAGGTTGGGATTATATGCTAATCAGTTAAAACAATGAATATAGTATTAGCAACTCTGGAATAACACTATATAACGAAAGTCTCTGAATCCTTCTATTCTTAGATGCTATTATATTGTAGCCACTAGTGTGGCAATAGTGCCTAAAAGTGCTCAAAATGCTGTCTTTATCAATTAACCCTTTAATTTGACAAAAAATGTGTTTAATCCTTACCACACCGATGTCAATAGTCTATCTTTGATTGCGTCAATATCAAAGAAACTGGTGTGCATTTTTCAACAATTTTGGTTGACGATGTTGCTGTCTACGACAGCACCATCTTCCACCAAATTTGTTGAAAAATGAACATCAGTTCATCTTTTAATTTAATTAGAAAATTTACAATTTTAACATCAGAATGGTAAGGGTTAAGAAAATATACGAATAGCTCCATCACGAAACTCGAACGAAAAATATGTCAGTTGTGCACGTATTGCTTTGCTTTTGATAAATTTACAAGTTAATAAAGATTTTGTTGAATATCTTAAAGCTTTATAATAATTATCCTGGGAGTTATTAATGCCATAGGCAGCAAAAGCACCCAGTCAAATTAGTTTCAAAATGTTCATCAGCATACCGGTATGGTAACATTGAAAGATAGATTTTAGTTTAAAATCCATTCTAGCACGTGCAAAAGGTTTGCGGTCCGTATCGAGAAATGGGAGGGCCATAGTTATAAATGGGTCTCTCTATTGTTTTTCTATTCTGGCACATTAAAGCTGTCCATTGGCATATAATCATATGCAAATTGTAGCATTATGGATCTGATTCATATGCACATATTGTATATAATATAGAAGGGCTTGGTAAATTACAAAATCAAGTGATGCAGAAATGGGCTTTGAAGCTTATCATTGTGTTATTACCCTTGCTATGTTTGTGAGAGCGTGAGGAATCCTATTTACAGCAACGTGTAGTATGTTCATGTATGAGATGGATACAAAGGCTTTATCTGGACTCAGGTAGTGGTTCTCCGATATGAAGATATACGTCATAAATGACAACAGTGCGACCTGTGGAAAAGATACAAAAATGACAATAAGATTGTTAAAATTGTATCCTTTTAGAGGCTTAGATTGTTTATCTAGATGTAATGAAACGAAATAAATCTTAGCATGTGCTGATTTCATTCCACATAAATTAATTAAAAAAATTATAGTTGTGAAGTTGAATTAGTAACTCAATGCAAATTCATATCTAGGCACAAAATCTAAGCCTTTAAAAAGAATACAATTTTAACAATTCTATTTTCAAGTATTCTGGTGTGAACCATTACGCTGCAAAATGTTCTGCTGCATATGAGTCGATATTCAGTCTTCAGTAAAAATTCCCACAATTCCTTGCGCTTATCACTGTTTAACGTTATCTTGGGGTTAATTTATATTTCAATAAACAGAAAGAACACCACTCTCTTTTAACCTGGGTTTTATTCATTTTCAATACAATCAGACATGGTGTAATAGTGTGACGAATGCTCAATATTTGGTTGCGTTTTTTCTAGTATAACTAGATTTAAAGGCGTACATTCACAAGAATGCTTGCAAATAAAGCTTCTCATATTGTCTACGTTTTAGTATAAAAGTAAATTGTGTATCTCAATGATATGAAACTAAATAATGTTGATTTCATTCTAAATTAGTCTAAATTATGATACATTTTGTCTGCTATATTGTATTAGGCACTCAAGTCCCTTTTTCAATTCACACTTCTACCAGTACAGGTGCTGTTTGACGTTAATGACACTAAACATGGAACTCATTCAGTAATATACGCCTATACGTACCAACCCCGGAATCATAGTCCAGCAAAAGATAGTGTACGCAAATATCATAAGTGCTTTCTGCAAGAGAATAAGCTCCTGTTTCCGGATATCTTCAACCTTCTTCATGAAAGATTGTTCCCAGGCATATAGCGTTAATATCTATAGAGAAATAAATTATATACATAGAGAATCTGGAATGAGGTCACTTTTCATATTACTATTATGGACAGAGTTGAAAATGATCAATTTGCACGAGCTTTAGCGAGTGAAAAATTGATAATTTTGAATGAGGTTCATAATAGTGATATGAAAAGTGACCGAGTTTGAGATTTTATTTATCATATAAACTGTAATTTTGAAATATTTGCCAATAGTTGCTGATGTAACTTTTATCTGATTTCTCATTGTTGATTTTCGTGAAATCGATACCGCCGCTGTGACGCACCACTACTTGATAACAGATACTGAATGCGCAGCAAAATATAGTGACAAACACAAAATCTGGCAAAGTCAACCATAAACTACACTTTTCTTCTAAGACTATGGCAGAACCACGGCCATCAATCGTTACATCGCTGCCATCTGATAAACTGTCAGACGATGACATTTTGCGATGACGTTTCATGAATGACAAATCATAGTAAACAAATCATAGTAAAACAGTACCGCGTAGTAATCCCTACGCATAACGCTCACATCAATCGATGTTTTAATTGGTTGATTTAAATGGGTTGCGCACCCAACAGCCAATGAAAATACTCTGTTGAATATGGCACATGTGCTCATATCGAAAAATATGGCATGGGCTAGAAGGCTTGTTTATATGACAAATATTGAAATAACTATAGTGAAGAGTTTTGTGCAATAGAAAGCGAATTAAAGGTATTCATTTCTATATATGCCTTGCCCATTTCCATCTAATATCCGTGCAATGTGTATGCTTGTTGGACTACATATGAAAACATGAATTCCCAGAATCTCAATTTCTAGGCAAAAAAGAGGTAAGATATTTTGTATGTTGAAACTAATCTGACCGAGGGTTCCAGATTAGTTTCACAATATTAAACTGAATGTTTATCAAATTTTTATTTTTTCAACGACATACAAGTACATACCCTTTCGTGATATGAAAAGGACTATTGCCACACTCATGATGGACCTACGCCACTTTGATAGTAACGTCAGCTAAGAAGTAAACGATTTGATTGTAATATCAGATACGTGAATGACACATCAGATCGTCTTATTGAATGTAGACATACTTGAAATACTAGTATGTTTCGCAAACTCACATAACCATCCTGTTGGAGTCTGTAAGTACGCAGTGTGTCGATGGCTGTATCACGTCAGCCAATGCCACATTAGTATTACAAGGTAACATCATGCTACTATTATGACGTCACATTCAGCATGTGCACAAAGCGTCTGTGATGGACCAATCCGATCTGTCATATTCTTTTCTTCTGTAACATTTCCGTAACTATGTTAGACTGCACTTTCCCCATATCAACATTCTCCAAGCACATCTGTCTTGGGCTGCTACCACTGCTTCATACTATGTCATGTTAAGTCAATCTTTGAGTTGTTTCTCTATCGTGTATAGGTGTTAGGTTTCGCTTTAGGGCATTGACTATTTTATCATCTGCATATTCCTGATTTATATCAATGTGGCCATTTCTGCTGTTGCTATAGCTAGTACTCAAATATATGACGTCATTATCAATTATGTCACACGAAGGCTGGCGTCAGTAAGATTATGACGCATTATAACTCAGTAATGAGGCAGGAAATGTCCACGCAATGTACGAATTGTATGTCTTTGAAGGAGTATCAATATACTAAACACTATTTTGAATATTTTGAAACTAATTTGACTGGAAAATAGTCCAGCCATAGACGCAAATTAGTTTCAAAATATCCATCAGCTTATTACCACCTTGAAATTAGGGCCCTGGTAATTCTAGAGATTAAAGTATGTAAATCAATTACAACACGGAATGGGCGGAGCTTGGCTAAAATAGGCGGGCATAGCCATGATTGGATACCTCTCTTGTGGACAGTCATCATCACAATAATAAGAATGGATCTAGACCAGACTGGTCTATTAAGTAGAGTACGTATAGCAGCGTGTTACAACATGTATGTTTTGCAGTCCTGATTTGAACGCAGTGTAATATTCTGATGCAACCACTTTCGTAGTTATGATAGAATACTAAAGGCGTTTGTAAAGAGCATAATCCACTGCTAGGTATTAAGCTGTGCTTAACTAGTTATATTTGCAGTCATCCCCGTGTTAATTCATGAATACTTTGAGAGTGTGTACAAGTTCAAGTACAAGTTCAAGATTATTTATTTTGATATAGAATATACATTTACAGTTTCACAACAGGTAGTCCACCAAAGGCAGAGCCTATGTGGCGGTGGACCCCTACATATAACATATAACAACAATATAGGACATGAGAATACTGAATACATAAGGTTAACATGTTATAGTCCTATATATACATATAGTTAACTGTCTCGCTGCCAAGCCTCCGCAGTCTACATTTTCCATGGAGCCTAACTCAGGGTATGCTGAGTACCTCTAAAACAATTTGACCGAACGTTGTCGGTGGCTAAGCCACAAGCAACTTTCAGCCAAATTATTTCTAAAGTACTCAGCCAGTCCAGTCATTGCCAATTGGAATTATTGTCCGCTGGCTTCCAGCAGTCCAACAGTTAATAGACGTATGATAATTTACATTTTTACAGGGAAAGACATGACAGAGGGATGTGTGCTTATCTTGCTTAAGTTAATAATTCTATATTACATATTCTTATTATCAATGACAAAGTGTTAATTTTTTTTTTTAGGCTGTGATGGTAGAGGTAGTTGTTTGGTAGTTACCATTATGACAGATATTATTATTATTATTATTATTATTATTATTATTATTATTATTATTATTATTATTATTATTTGTTCTGGTGACTGGGTGCAAGTATGAGAATAGCATGTCATGATGGTGATAATTGGATTCGTAAATTGTAGGACATATCCAACTGGCTAAATATGTATGGGGTCTTGGTTATACATACGATTCCACAGCCCTTCTAGCCCTTGTCATTTAGCCATAGCTGGCTGTGATCAGAATCCACCATGTAGAAAGATTGATTCGAATCCTTCACCACAAAGTTACATACTTGGAACTCAGATTCAACTTCGTATGGTAACATGTGCATCTGGGTGAGATACATGGTACATTACGCTGGGCTCAAATGTGCAGCGAATGTGCATCAGTATATAGACATCCATATAATGCCATCAGAAAATTTCTGTAGAATCCTAAGTAGAGGTGGGGTAACTGGACCCGGATTTTCACACAATTGTTCTTTTGTTATACTAATTAGGTGTCTATGATGTCATGATTATTGATTTTGACACAGTTCTTTTCCTTTGATTTCCACCACCTTTTGAAAATGTATGAAAATCCGGGCCCTGTTTTGATTGGATGTTAGATGTAGAGGGTGTCCATAAGCCCATCTGCCTCATTAAATCATGTGACCCCTGTCATCCAATCAGGTGAGCTTAAGGTAATTAGCATAATGATTGACACGGGTTAATGTATTGCGTAAGTATTATTGATAGGGTGCATGTCGGAACTCGTCTTTTCCTGGGAACTCATTCAATCATGAAAGCCCACCGCTCATTAAATCACGTGACTCCTGTCCTCCAATGTGGTGAGGTTAAGAGTAATTAGCATAATGATTGACAAGGGTTAATGAGCGTAATTACGTGGCAATCTCTTGGAACCATGACAACGTGCAACGGTTAATGTATTGGGTAATGATTATTGACAGAGTACATGTCTGGATTCGTCTTTGCCTGAAAATTAGTTTAATCATGAAGACCCACCCCATATTAATTCATGTGTCTCCTGGCATCAAACGAAGTGAGCTTACGGGTAATTAGCTTAATTATTGACAAGGGCTATTGCATAGCGTAAGGATGATTGACAGGCTACATTTCTTGGAACTCGTTCAATCACAAACACCTGCCCACTTCGTTAAATCACGTGTCTCATGCTATCCAATGAGGTGAGCTTCAGGCTAATTAGAGTAATAATTGACAGACTCTGGGAACTGGTTCAATCATGGGAGAGTAATTCTAAATGGGCAATATATCCCGCAAGGACAATTGTCGAGCAATTGTGAAAGACGCCTCAGTTATTCTAATAGGTTGATCATTAAACCTCTGAAGCTCAGATCTTTTTAGCTGTGACAATGTACAAGGGTTAAAGTTTCGCATAAGGACAATAGTGTTAGTTATTACTCCAACTAATTAAAATTAACTGGTTGAGCTTTAAAACAACTCCAACGATCAATCTCCCGGAGGAGACCGCTGCACCACACCGGCCGATTGAAAACATTTCTGTCTTTGAAAATTATTATTATTATAATAGTTATAGGCTCGTAATTTGATAATTCATGCGTTAAATATGTGCATTTTGAATGTTGAAATATAGTTATCGTATATAGGTTCCTTTAGTTGGCGGCTAAGAAAATGTTAAGCTGTTTTACTAATGTGTAGCATGTTCCCGTGAGAAATGCTTACCAGTTGCTAGACAGTTAAAGGTCAACTATCAGCATAAAGTACACACAGAAATACAATAAGATAAACGCTTAGGGTCACTATAACGATGCATATATTCCAGTTTTAAAAAATGTAATGACTCAAGCAGGCATAGACGATCTTAGCATTCACCGAAGGCAATATTGACAACAGATGGACTAGTAGAACTACACATTGCTCTATTCGCTAATGCACCCCACCCACCTCCCAATCCCCGCACCCACACCCCAAACCATTGTTATGGATTGGATTTTTTTCTGGTTGGGTAATTAGCCATCTGCGTCATTGGTTAAATTCATTAACTTTTTTTCCATAACATTTCCTGTATACAGTATAGCTCAGGGGGTAAGATAACATGTTTATAAATGTGAACAGAAAATTTGTTCAAAGAACTGTTTTCTTCTGTATTTTGAGCATAATTTGATTTGAAGACAATTGCTTCCTTTGGCAACAATGTCTTTCAATCCAGTTATGTTCAAAATATTCAACTGTCCATTTTATTATGTTTTCAAAACATGTTAGGTTATTTCTGTGCTGGACTGTACTCTAAATTTATTCCTAACCCAGATACAAAGCAAGTGTTATCTATTTTTCTTACAGAGCTTTAAATTTGGTTGGGGTCATTTGCCATGTGGGTTGTGTGTACAGCTCGAGGCAACACCAATTCAATTCAAGTTTATTTCAATAACTTCTTGGAAGTACACGCATATATGAATTAATGTATAAATGATAAAACTACTTAGTTACATATATGCATAGTAGTATAATTGAATTGAATTGAATTGTAACAGCTGTAGACTGTTGAGAGGGGTGGGTCAGGTCATGCGCAACAATGGAGACAAAATCCTGGTGCACAGATGCTAGTTTGACAGTATGACATGTCCAGTTATATTGAAATTGGGATTCTGAGAATTCAGGGTTCAAAGTATAGAAATTGACACCCCTCCCACCACCCGAACCCCACCCCCTCCACTCCCCCCACCCCACCCCAACCCACCGCACCCCCACTGGGCACAGAGCGTGGGCTGAGCTTAGCTAGAAATGGATGGGGAATAGCTAGAAATGAGCCAGGCATAGCTAGAAACAGATGGGCATAGCTAAATGTATTTCTCTATTACATGGAATGATACAGATGTTATAACGTTATATTATTCAATTCCATCCCACCTTATGCAATAAGTATTGGGTTTTTTTTCGAAACGATGTTGCTGCAAACCTTTTCTCTCTAAGACAGCAACAGTTTCCAGCAACATTGTTTCCATGCTGTAATCCTGGATTTCGTGTTACTTTATCCATTTAAGGGCAAGAATATTTTGAAAATTTACCACTGTAATGACTGTCTCACTTAGCAAACCAGTCATTCCAACGGTAAATTTTCAGGAATCATCTCGTCTCGGCTTACAAATGGACATTCCTCAAGACCAACAGTGACTTGCAAATCTTGTCATTGTCCATGGTAACAGCCGTAAATTTCAGTCAAAAGCAGTTCAATTGAAAAAATACAAATAAAATAATACAATTGATTATTTTTTTTAAATTTTCAAAGTAACTATACGTTGATATGCACACACTTGTGTGTGCATGTGTATGTGTGCGTGTGTGCGTGTGTGCGTGTGTGCTTGTGTACGTGCATGTGTGTGTACCTGCATTCGACCATGCATGTGTGCATGCATGCATGCATGCATGTGTATGTGCTTGCTTGTGAGCGTGTGGGCGTGCGCACATGCATTCGAGTGCCCCTGTGTGCATGCAGTGTGCGTGCGTGCGTGCGTGCGTGCGTACGTACGTGCGTGCGTGCGTGCGTGCGTACGTACGTGCGTGCGTGCGTGCGTGCGTGCGTGCGTGCGTGCGTGCGTGCGTGCGTGCGTCCGTGCGTGCGTGTGTGTATGTGTGTGTGTGTTAATAGTCCGTGGTGATGTTATGATCACCGTGAATACTTATAACTTATAATGTTATTGGATTTAACATATTACATCGGATAAGCATACAGGATAGACAAATAGTTAATGTTCTGGAGATCCATGCATCTATGGGTAGACTGATACCTTACGCATCAGTCATATCAATACTTTCAGTATCAGCTCCATCATCATCACCACTGGAATCATCATCATCAGCATCATCAGCAATGTCAGCATCAGGATTGTTGCTTGCATACTTCATGATCAGGAACTCCATTTTGCGAAATTCTGCGAAGACTTCTTCTTCACTGCCGAATTATTTCAGTACACTTTGTAACTAACACATCAGTATATACGGAAATAGACTCGTTGTCTACACCTATATGTTCGCTTCACTACCACCATCTTCTAAACCTGATTCTTCAGCATCTAAGCCCTGCTTAATATTTTGGAGTATGGCAAAGAGCTACTGATTGCATAAGACTTCTTTTTCATCTTCACCTTCATTATTGCTCTCAGACTCTGTTGAGTCATTGTCTAAGTGTTTTTTCATAATCACCTTCATCATCGCTCTCAGACTCCATTAAGGCATCATCGCTCGCAGACTCCATTGAGTCATCACAGATTTCTCTCTCCGAATCCATTGTCTTATCATCTTCACGCTTCATCTCTGCCATTTTCATCACTAGATTCTTGCTATCTTCATTGCTATGGAATCAGGTCTTATGTTTCTTCAAGTCATGCGACCTAGCCAAAGTTGAATCACATTCGAGACATTTATGTCTTGGCATATTGATTATGGTATAAACCTATTATTTTAGTCTAAATTTTATTGGTGATGGTTCTTTCAGGTTGCAGTTGTAGAAATCTTCTTACTGCCTGAGGTTCCATAACTGTGATGTACATAAAATACACGTTCGACACTTTGGGTTGTGAAAAAAAAGGGATTGAATCTGAGACATTTTATAGGACTGGATCTATGCTCAACAGACCCCCCACCCTTCCCACCCCACCCCTCCACTCACATGCACGTGGGACCGCAGACATGTGCAGCCACATATGTGGATGCATATGAGTTCAGGCCCCCCACCGAATATAGGTTTGTATGTACGTGTGACAACCACCAAACTCGGCCACATGTATAAATGTGAGGCCACAAATCTGTACAGCAACAACTTGAAGCAGTCATTGATGCTCATTCTGAAAATAATATTGCCTGAGCTTGTTGAGGATAAAGCCAGCGGCAGCTTTCAACAGCAAAGATTTGAAAATGTTCTTCATCAGCTGGAGGTCTATATCTGCCTATTATGCCTACATACAGTTTCATTGTTAATTGGTGTTATGTCCTAGACTTAGCTAGTGTTCAAAACTGGCTTAGGATCTAACCCTTCGATTTCATTAACAATCTTTTTAACCTTATCTTGTTTTTCTCTAAAAATGGGGTTGTATGCACTCTAATAAACCTTTTCACGATGAAGCCGGCTAAAACTGGCCTCTGTAGTGGTCATGGGGAATGAACATTTGCAGGCCAAGAGAAGGTTATTTCTTGAAAATTTACCACTGGAATAACTGGGTAGATAACCAAGCCAGTCATTCCAGTGGTAAACTTTTAAAGATAGCCTTCTCTTGGTCTGCAAATTGACATTCAATAAGTAAATATATATATATATATTTTTTTGAAACAGGTCTTGTTAGGTCTTAAAGTAAAGATATTACAGTACAGCTAAGAAATAACTTTAAATGGGTTTTATTGCAAGACAAATAATGCTGTTACTAAGCAACCCCTATTATCAACTAGTTGTTGAGAGTTTTGCATATATTATCGCTCTCATTGGATTCATGGACTGCCAATGATTTCGATAATGGAGTCATTGCTTAATTTAACAAAAGATGATAGAATCATCATAAGCTCAGGCCATAAATTATTAGATTATAGACTTATAGCGCTTCAATATGGAACTTTGCAATAAAAACGCTGTTCACCTAAATTGTGTTTGTTTTTTCACGTTAGTCATCTGCAGATGTTTTAACAATATGGTTTAAGGTTGTTTTTACCATAATCAGGTTAAAATTCAATGGCTACTTTAAATTTTTTTCCAGAATTATAATCATAACGTAGCTCCTAGAGTTACACCGATGTATGACACAGCTGGCTAATGACCCATACCAGGTTAAAGGGCTGAATGAACTGTTCATCTGAGATCTTTGCAGATAGCTATTCATAATCCTGGTCTATGGGCGTGGCGAGGGCACTGGGGTGTGGGTGGGGTGTGCATTAGCTAACTGTGTCAGACATCTGTGTAACTCTAGGAACTATGTCATAATTATAATGCTGAAAGTGGTTGTGAGGTATGGGCATGGCGAGTGGCACGGGGCTTGGAGTGGTGTGGGGTGGGCTGTTAGCGAAGAGAGAAACACCATTTAGGTCAAGTCTTCGATTTTAGACACATATTCTAATGCAGCTTCTCGATAATATGTACTCCTTCGTCTTTACCGTGCCACCACCTAAAACTGTAGTTAGTTTAAACTCTTCAACCATAGAAGTAATGTATAACCCATACGATATTACATTTGAATTACTGTTTACACCGCTGCTTAGAGTTCGGAATATTTCAAACCTGGTGTCTTCGTCAACCATTAACTTTAATTTGACTCTAGAGCCACTGAGTAAAGGCACGTTACTGCATAGCCCGATTTGTCTCTTCTCATTATCCAAACGACACGTATCAGACATTAATCTAATGCTTAATAACTGATCTCTGGAATCTTTGGAGAACATGGTTTCAACCATTGCAACTTTTATCTAGATATTGATGATCAGCTATAGAAATGGTTTTTTCAGTATTGTGTGGCCCAACCGAGACATGTTAAAATTGATTGGTGCCCATATTTCCGTGTATAAAACGGTTACACGCATGTAGAGTTTGCTATAGCTCTGAAAATTTCATGCAAGTTCTCTTTCAAAATTCTCCACGAACCTCTAGGGAATGTTATGATCCTGAATGATGGTTTAATCTCAGTTTGACCTGGCAAAGTAAAGTACCAAGTTAGCTTGATGTATGGATATTTAGTGCTGATAGTGACTTTTAATTGAGGCTCTAATTCATATATGTTATTAATATACTCTGCTCTAGCGGAACACCTAGTCCTAAGCACAGTTTCTTTAAATGCTGGAATCACTGCAACGAACTTTCGAAATGTATTGCCATAAATAAACACCCCTCGCTTGGTGGGTAAACACTACAAACACTAAACTCGCATATGTCTATTACAAATTCGTCATTACGTTTCATGACATGGATGTGTACATGGTTTCCGAGCACAATGGGCACGTCAAAATCCATAAAATATGCAGTATTCATAATCATAATAAACGTTGAACAAACCGTTTAAACAAAATCAAAACATTAGGCTTAACAGATTAGAATTTTAACCCGCTTTTATACAATTTGCCAATCGATTAATGCTTGTCACGCATCATTACGCTAATTACCCATAACCTTACATCATTGCATGACAGGCGTCAGAAAACAAAACGAGTCCAAACATACAATTGGTCAATAATCATTACACAATACATTAACCCTTGCATGCTTGGCATGGCTCCAAGAGATTGTCGCTTAATTAAGCTCATTAACCTGTGACAATCATTATGTTAATCACCACTAAGCTCACCTCATTGGAGGACAGGAGGCACTTGATTTAATGAGGGGTGGAGCTTCATGATTGAATGAATTTCAAGGAAAAGACGAGTCAAGACATGCACCCTGTCAATCATGCTTAAGCTATACATTAACCCTTGTCAATCATTATGCTAATTCCCATTAAGCTCACCTCATTGGATGACAGGAGTCACGTGATTTAATGAGGGGGAGGCTTATGGACATAATCTAGATCTAACATCCAATTAAAACAGAGGAGAGCTGGGCCCGGATTTTTACACCTTTTCAAAAGGTGGTGGAGATCAAAGGAAAAGAAAGGTGTCAAAATAAATAACCAAGACGTCATAGAACCTAATTAGCATCGCAAAAGAAAAAAGATGTGAAAATCCGGACACAGCTTACCCCATCTCTACTATCATATTAAAAAATAGAAGGATAAATGAATCAGTTTTATTTGGAAGACGCTGTGATATGCTGATATTCGTATACTTATATGGATGGCGATGCAGCTTCAAATCCTTGTACTATTCTTCTAAGTATTTCAACTTGACGTCCGCGTAGGAACAGCTGCCAGAGCACTTGTAAATACAACTTATGCAGACGAATAGCTCGAGCATATTGTCGCATGTCACAATCTGATCAGCTTTGGTGGTTCCAGTATACCAGTCACTGGCCACTTACCCCCCCCCCAACCAGACATGTTTGCCATGCATCTTCAGAAAGTTCATAGATATGTGCAGCCATCCAAATAGTGGTTTAAGACTGTCTTTTTAATCCAGAATACCCCAGTTAAGCTCCATCAATCTTGGGTAAAATACTTCATCGACTGTCAGAATAATATAGTTCTATTTCAGCATGCGTCTGCTGTGCAGTAAACTTCGCACAACTATATTGATGGTTTCCAGTCCACAAGCACGTGCTTGTATTATTGGGAGATAACCCACTGATGCACACTGTGGATTGTCATCTGTATCTTGCTTATTAAAACCAGGTCATGAAGCGCTCTGTGACTCAGGCTGCGGTTAAGGGAAGGCTATGTCATTGGCCTGTGCTCGAAGTGATGAAGGCACATTTTCCACATTATCTTTAAACCATTATTCTAGTACTGGGCTCGCGAACCCTGGATGAACTGTACCATGTATATTTATAAATGCATGTTATTCATGACTTCCTCTTCGGGAGTAACCAATGTGTCATCCTTTGGGCAGCTGCATTTCGGCTAGTGTACTCGTAGGTGGTGGGCCTCTGCGATTTTATATTTCGATTGTGAAGGTACCAAATAAATATTAAAAATAACATTTTCCAGGTTGACATCCAATTTATTTTGATTGAGTATTTTTCTTACATTATGTTAAACAGTTGACAAAATCCTTTACCTGTTTTGCCTCTAGCATTATCTTTACTGAAAAATCAAGATTTATGTCCCGACTATTATCTGTAGCTACATCACTTCGCCAACTCTCGGTAGAGGAAACAAAATGGCGGGGACCGCAGTTCAATATCAGTATGATGGTAGAAAGCAAATGATTGTGATACATATAAAGGAATGAACTAAGAAGCTAATTCTATGCACTCAATGTAGGATAATCTATTAGTATAATGAATCAATTTAGATCATTTTACCTTAATTCCATTGAGAATCTCGCTAATCAGTTTGACACGGAGGTCCTTCATTGTCATATGTTTGTCCTGGAGGTTCTGAGTCTTTCTTACGACAAGGAAGTTAACTGGGATCAGTAGAACAATTACTGTAAACCCAGCGAAGATCGATACACCAAGCTTTGGAAAAATATATCATTTTAGGAATAATAGAACGTTTCACAATAAATGTCTGAAGGTGAAAATTCAATATATTTCTATATAGTCCTTTAGAATAGAAGTGGCATTTCGTGATCATATTAACTTATTCGGTTCAATTTTGACTGCAGATTCTAGTCACTTATCTCTCATTTCGATTTGCGAAACAAACACAAGTAATACCTGCAAGACGTTTTCCAAAGACGAAAGATGGGCTGTTACAGTTTATGTATCCACCAGCGGACGTCATATGACGCCATAATCAACTAAGTGACGTGTATGATGACGTCATAATTAATTATAGCATGAATGGCTCGATTCCATTTGTCATTAGCGCTTAATAGTCTGCCACCCTGTACGAATTGCATGTCTTTACTGTTTAATAAACATTATGTCCAATATTTTGAAACTAATTTGATCGGGGCTGTTGCTTCCACATACAGCAACAGCACCCAGTCGAATTAGTTTCAAAATATTCAGCAGCTTACCTGAATAATTTTCTGGAAATTTATAGTCAGGGAGTTCAGGGATCGAGCAATTTCAACACGATTGAAGTGTGGGTGGGACTTAACTACTGATGGGCGGGACATGGCTAAAACTGGAGAGGTCCATTCAGATGTAGTGCTACAATGGATAGTCTCTCGTCGAAGTAGCACCAATAAAGGGATTATTTTCTAGCTATGCTTAGGCCAATTTTCCTACGTGTTGGAGTCGACTCAAAACATTAAATCTTGAATTGTTAGAATCTATATTCCCATGGAACTGTACAGGTAAACCACACATGTTAGCCTATGACAGCCCCACCTCGCAGTCAAATTAGCTTCAAAATATTCAACATAATTTTTTATTAAGTTTTAGATTCATCAAAAACTAAAGAAACTTCGTACACTTTTCGTGTATTTGATTTTAACGTTAGATAGGCCTACTCGAGTCATAGATCAAATCACTATATTGCGCTTTCCAGTTTTAGCTATGCCCTACCCATCTCTAACTAAGTTCTACCCACACTCACCCTCACGTATGGGATCGATCGATCCCTGAACTCCATGACTATCAATTTGCAGAAAGTTATACAGGTAAGCTGTTGAACATTTTGGCAGCAACAGCGTCCAGTTAAAGGTTTCAAAATATTCAACATCATGTTTATTGAATAGTAAATACATGCAATTCGTACCACAACGCGTAGTCCGTCACCAATTATGCGTTCCTGACGCACTTATCTATGTCATGCATGACGTCATTGAAATGACGTCATCCCACACGTCACGTAGTTGGTTATGACGTCATATATGATGGATGGATAAACTGGAAAGGTCAATTCACAACAAGGCACCCAGATTCCAAACAGATAATTGCACAGCATAGTGCTAATAATATTACGACGAGAATCCTGATACTACTGACTCTGATGGCAATAGTGCCATACATGCAAATTTGAACATTGTCATTCTTACGTACCTTCATATAAAGAAATACTAGGGCCAGTATTATCTGTAATGGCGAAGCCCAAATTACCCAAATCCAAACAGAGAGACCAAACAGCTTCTGTGTATCCACGCCCATGAGATTGACAATCTGGCCAACAGTGGAATCTTTTCGTGAAGATGGAGTCATTGTTAAAGCCTGCAACAGCATCGCCACATTTTAAACAATTAAAGATAGACGACATAATGCCCATCTGATGGTATGTGCCTGTGTGCGATCGTGTGCGCGTGTGTACATGCTGGAGTGTGGGATGGATAGTATAGTATTGGTCCTATTGGGAGGGGGGGGGGTGAGGTTTCCCCTAAAGTGTATCATTATGTCTACCTGTCGGATTTCTGCGGACTACTTTCTCCATGGGGGGGGGGGGTTGATTTTGGACCTGATCCCGCGGAATATTTCGAAAGCAATTTGACTGAACCTTGTTGGTGGCTAAGACAGCAAACTGTTTCAGTCAAATTGTTTTCAAAATATGCAGCAGGTCCAGAGGTATTGCTCGTTGAAATTACTGTTTGGTGGCTTGAAGCTGTCGGCAATTTAAGGACAGGAAGAAATGGTTCGACAAAGCTTGTAAAGTTGTTCGATTAAATGGTCACCGATATAGAAATACGAGCATGTAATCAATGATGTTATTACCCTAATAACGCACGTTACGGGGCCGTTACTGGGACAATGACGGGTCGCATTAGACCGGTATTGGTCCAGTACCGGGCCAGCATCATGCATTATCGGTGTAGTATTATAATTCTGGTTACTAGGAGGCTAATGATTGGTGCGGTCCCTCAACCTTCGGACTACCTATATTCAAACATCACAATGGTACAAATATCAGTCATACTTTCTTCCTCCCTCCCCAAAAAGTTCCACTATCACGTTGATTCATTCTAACTAACTACACTCATTATTAATATTTTATACGCTTGTGTTGTATCGTACCTTTCTATATACGAGTGCCATAGCTGCAGTCTTTACGCGCATACCCATGCGATTGCCCCAAAAGAATTGCTGGTCCCTGCACACGGACTGCCCAAGACCGACAACGAAGACAAGGCACGTGTACAGGTATCCCTTCCACGGGGGTGTGTCAAAGTCACTTGTAAAGTTGATCAGTAAGCTGAGTAAGTGATTAAATATGATTCAGATGCATGTATACACGAAATATGATAATAGTATATTGAAGCCAACTTGCTACTATGTTGCTCCTGATTTACTCGGAATATCTTTAAGATATCAAGTAGAGCTACTATCTGTTCGCATCAAAGGAAACATGATTACAATAATTAACTGCAAAACTGTACGGCTGTCTCTTTAACCCGGTCTTTCATGTCGAAGCCGGTCAAACCTGGCATATACAGTGGTCTTGAGGAAAGGGCATAAAGAGGAGAAGACTATTTCCGAATGCTTAACACCGGAATGACATATTCTGTTGAATAGTAATTTGAACGAGAACTATTGCTGTTGTATGTAGCAGCAATTTCAGTCTAGCTAGTTTCAAAATATTCAACCGCTTATAATTACCGTGAAATTTGGATTCTGGATATTTAGGTTCCAATAGATTCCAACATGCGGACAAAGTGGACGGAGCCTAACAACGAGTGACAGGCTAGAGCTACAAATTTAATGTCTCTCTCTCCCTCTCTCTCGCTCTCTTTCTCTCTAACTCTCTCTCTCTCACGCGCGCGCGCGCTCCCTCATTCTCTACCGCCCTCAACCTTCCTCCCTTCTCCTCCCTCCTCATCCCTCTTCCTCCCCCCTCTCTCCCTCCATCCCATCCTCTGTCCCTCCCTTCCTCTCCCTCTCTCTCCCTCTCCTTCCTTCTCCCTCCCGCGCCCTCGGTCTCTGCATACCTCCCTAACATCCAGCATTCTCTCACCCCACCCTCTCTCTCTCCCTCCTCTCTCCCTCCCTCTCTCCCTCACCCCACCCCTCTCTCTCTCTCTCTCTCTCTCTCTCTCTCTCTCTCTCCCTCTCTCTCTATCTCTCTCTCTCTCTCAAGACTTACTCAAGCAGTAAAGGAAAGATAAATCCAAGTGAAATCCAGGCCAATGTACACATGTGAGTGAACAGGAAACTCCAGCCAAAGGTTTTAACAATTGCTTTAAATACGGATAATTTGGTCAATGCCATCCTTGGTGAAGACTCCTCTTTTGTATCATCAGATATTGTTGACATGCCCCTATTCAAAAGTGGAGTTTTCTCCGTCAGTTCTTCGTGATGTGGTCCATTATGAAAGTTGCTGTATCCGAGTTGTCTTTGAATAGGATGATAGACAGGCTTCAATATCAAGCCATTTCTTGAGCTGTTTATCAATAATAAAAATAATAATAATAATAATAATAATAATAATATTATTATTAATAATAATAATAATAATAATAATAATAATAATAATAATAATAATGGCATCATCTTAATGCTTCAAACCCACAAGCCTGCATACAATTGATTTCTGCGAAGAGTAAAATGGGAATAATTATATGGTAACTTTAAGTATGTTACTCTTTCGAAAGCTTGTCTTAAGAAACGCCTTGTTGCCCAAATTAACAGGTGGTCGCGTGGTGGATATTTGGCTTTGTCAATATATAAAGTATTGCATATACTCTACTTCGGAGACCCTTCGACCATTGTAAAATGTATGTATATATGCTTCCCCATGTACTTGTAATAAGTCTGGGTGTAAATAAATTGAATTGAATTGAATTGAGTCGGCACCCAGTCTCTCTCATTAGAGGAACCGTAGGCGTCAAACAATTAACACCTTCGCGCGAGAAATAGAATGCTACTGTATTACGATATCGGGCAACGTCGTGTGATGTCTAAGCCTCGTAGTAGATGGAGTTGATTGACTGACTCGTTTTAACCAATGAAAGCCATTGACACAACGTGCATTTGCATACAATGGAACACTGGTTCCGGGAAACGACAAAACCCTTCTGCCATTGCTCAAATACGTCTGGGCGTGAGGGGCGAACAAAATCAATTAGACGAACGAACGAGCGACACTGGTTCCTGACCTGGTTAGGCTATGTATTTGCTTCATCCAGCTGTGCATAAAATGTGGAATAAGTGTCCGGCACTTGTCAGTCGGATTGAGATCGTAAACATCTTCTTCCACAAGAGGGCGTTTGTAGCCAAGCATTATCAATCTGTAATGCAGAGAAACAAGGACAGAGTGTGTTGCTTTATATTTAATTAATGTTGCAACTGTCTGACTGCGGCAAGCGACCAGGCAATAATTTCAATGGCCAATAACTTTGTATCTGCTGAATATTTTGAAAACAATTTGATTAAAAGTTGTTGGCAGCTTAGCCACCAACAACTTTCAGTCTAATTGTTTTTAAAATATTCAGCATATCCAGAGTTAAAGCCCATGGACAATCTACTCTCGATTAAGTCAGCAGCTACACAGATAAATTTGAAGCAGTAAATCCGACAATTCTGTTAATTATGTATACTAAGTTCAATTTCATAAGAGTCTTGCTGTAAGAAATAAAATGGGTATACGTTTTCAGAAGGGGCGTTCGCTATCATTCCACAAAGTCAATAAAAATCGACATATGCTTTTGTCGTGACCTTACTAGAATATGATACATCATATATTAGCAACTATGGCAGTATGATTAGTTGTTCCTAATTTGCTTTGAAAGACGTCACCCTCCCGCAACAATACTGTTTTTGTTCAATGCAGAAATTGAATCTGAATAACATCCGATCTTCAACATTCTCTTAGTGTTTAGTACCTGCCCGGCTGGCCTCTGACGGATGGATATTAACCTCTCGTTGTCTGGTGCTGATTGAAGGATAGGCTAACATAACTTCCCAATTTCCAATGTACGGCAACTGATACTAGGATTGGCTTACGTAACCACTCATTGTCTGATGGAAGAATTGCCTTACTTAATGTCTCATTGTCTGAGAATTATAATATAAGAATTGGCTAACTTCACTTCTCTAAGTCCTGTAGCCGACGAATGTGTTCGCTACTACAACCTCTCACTGGCTGACAGTTTGTCAAAATAGTAATTTGTCCAATCTCTTAAGTGTGACAATAGCGACTCACCTAATACCTCCTCAACTAAATAATGCGTCACGCCTGACTAGAGAAATCAGAATTGACCTTGAATGTATGGCAATAGCTGAAATAAAGGTTCATTACAATGAGGACAAAATAATATTTTCTGTCATATAGCATGTAGAGAATTTCTGGGCAGTGATGGTCTATTGTGTTTTCTGCTATCATGCAGATTGACTTACGGCGTCATCCAGGAAAATGTGATCAATGCAAGTAGAGAGCATTGCGTTTCTGGACAAAGTTTCTATAAAACAAAAACAAAACCCCATAGAATTCAGCTTTTATAATGCAACTTCTAATGTTAATAAAATGGTCACCAGAAAAGAATCGCATTCAAAACACGTTTAGAACTGACACCCAAGCCTGTGCACATTGCTTATCTGTGTTTATACAGTTGGGTTTTTACCGAGAGTATCCATGCACTACATATGAATAACATGCAATTGAAAAAAGTAAATCAGGGCTTAGTCGCACATTTGGTCGAAAAAACTGTATTTAACACTGTAATATTTATATCAGCCAAAACGGCATCATGAGTGGCCTTAAGAACTGTTCATTTGCTGACCAAGAGAAGACTATTTTTGAAAATCCTTGAAAATTTACCACTGGAATGACTGGCTCGATAACCGAGCCAGTAATTTCCGTGGCAAATTTCCCAAAAAATTGTCTTCTCTTGGTCCTCCAAAGGCCATTTCATATGAGCAAAGTCGAGATTTTCGAGGGTTAAAGGGTAAGATGAATGCGATTCACTAAAGTTTGCTAACCTTGCTAGATGTTTGCGCATGGGTAAGCTATTCTCTATGCACAATATAGAAATGAATATATATGAATAAACATATATTTTTTTAGGATAACCATTTATTTTGCATCATGTACTCCGGGAATATGTGTTTAAATCAACCAAGCATGAAGCATACATGATAACTCTCAAGACTTTGATTGAGGTGGTAATATGTTGTTCGTCCATTTGGTACAGATGGAAACTATGTTTGTAATCGATTTATATACTTTGAACCATGACATCACAGAATTTCAATTTCAAAGTAATTATGCAGGTAGGATGATGAATATTTTGAAACTAATTTGACCTGAAGTTGTGGTTTATTCGATTTTAAATGTGCCAAAGACTTACAATTTGTACACTTTCGTGACAGCCATTCGTCATTTTGGGTATGAATGATGTATTTTGGCTATAGTATCAAACACTTGAGGGACAAATCGTCTATCTTCATAGATACTCGCCTGTATAATGAGACCATCTGTCTTTAGTAACACCTATTGGTGCGTCATAAGATTGCCACATAATATGTTTGATCAAATTTGCTATGTTCAATGGGAACGTTTCCATACGTTATAGGAACAACAGTAGCTACATATATGCCACTGAAGAAAGGGATAGGCGTTATTTGCCTGGATTTCTCAGCTTGAGATTATTTGTCTAATTTCTTATTTGCTTAGTAATAGCTCTTATGCTCATCGTGGAGATGGGCATCACATATCAGATAAGAATCCGTGTGGAAATAAGGCATTAAACGTTGTTTGGTAGTTGTCAATCAAAGGTAAATCACATATTATGGCATCAATAAAATGACACGTATCACGCCATCTCCGTATCGCGCCATATCCGTGTAATTTGGAATATAGCATCACATGTGGTGTAGCTATAATTTAACGCGTTAATCATCAAATTTGGTTAACAATTTATTAGCATAATTACTGGCTCCGTTTTCGAGCCTGCCAACTCAGTGGTAAATTCTTAATAGTTCTCTTGGTCTGCAGATGGATTGGCAATCTTAAGATCACACCAGAAGAGTTTTTAGCCAGCTGATGTGCTTAAGAGTTAATTCCAATTCGCATCAAAGGTTATTTTAAACGCTACTGCTATTTACAGGATCAGTATATTTGGGAAATTGAACTTGGATAGATTATTGAGAATATCCACACACGTCACCGCCCACCCCGCCTACTGTAGTCCTCACCACAACACGTTGTATTGGGATGGTATCTCTATAAAGCTTGTTCAGCTCATCGTGGTGGGACGGAGCTGGTGCGTCTTCGAGAATTTAAATTGTATTATTTTATATTCAGTCTTTCATCGAATATTTGAATCTGTGTCAAAGTCAAAATAAGTTTTACCTGATACATGATGAGGAAATTGGGTCCTTCTTAAGCTTACTTGATACGTCGGTCGGAGTCTACTGTCGATTGGTCAAGACTGGGCCTAATGACCTGTGTGTATATGCACTTGGGATAACTCTTGACTCCATTGTCTTAAAACAATGTTATAGGGAACATATTACAAGGTGTTGGCACCAAAATTCCCCTAAAGCCTTTTTAATATAAGCCTGCATCACATCCGCCAATACAGTGTACGAGTTTTTATCCAATCCTGTGTAAACCACAGGGGTCAGACAGTCGAACATAGTCAGTTAAAACACTCATTTGATCAATTTGGGTTCAAAGTGCACTGCGCTGAATATTATGTGCAAAATGTCGCTCGCTAGACATACACGATTCTAGGCTAACCAAGCATAATTTGAGCATCGCTTTACGGATAATAATATGTAATGTGTGCGTTCATTGTTGGCTGCTCTATTGTACAACATCATCAGGAGGCAAGTACCTGATACGGCAGCAACAACTTATACTCGAGGTAAATTAAATGATTCTAATGCTATCTTCAACATTAACTGGTTCAAACTATCATCAATTACGACTAGTACAAAGTATATATTTAAATGGATCATGAATGGCCATCCATCCATCCATCCATCCATCCATCCATCCCCATCCATCCATCATCCATCCATCCATCCATCCATCCATCCATCCATCCATCCATCCTTCCTTCCTTCCTTCCTTCCTTCCATCCATCCATTCATCCATCCATCCATCCATCCATCCATCCATCCATCCATCCCTCCCTCCCTCCCTCCCTCCCTCCCTCCATCCATCCATCCATCCATCCATCCATCCAATACATCCAGTATTTACCGAATAAAATTATATAGAATTAAATGCGTCACACCATCATTGTAAAATGACTCAGTCAGTGGCATTTAACATCCAGTGTCAATAGGGAACATACAATTTGGCCCTGGGGAATACCTCTATTAGTAGGTAATTTTATTTACAATTAGAACACCTTATAATGACAACATGATCACGTCAACATTAATGAATATTCATATACGAAATGACATCACAAAGGTTGGGGTCAAATACAGGCTCGCCAAGGTAAAGAGGTTAATGTAAATAATAGTCGGATTACGATGATAGTCGGGGCTAGCCAATCGTCATGTTCCAAATGTACACTGTGTACAACATTGCATCATTGTCGTGATTATGTTTGCATGTATGTGACTAGATGCTTACCAATGTAATTGATCGGATAATTGGTGAGATGACGTCATCTCTGGCAGAAGGTTCACCAGAATGGCTATGGTCTATTATGGCTTTTGTTCCACCGATCATAGAGATTACAGCTAGTAGAGCAATCAAGATCTGAAGACAAATATTACATTATGCATCATTCGCAACATCATCACTTATAGCAACATCAGTAACACGAACACGAACTACGACAATGACAATGAAAACGACAATGACAACGATGGCGACGACAACGACAACGACAACGACAACGACACCGACAAAAGCAAAGACAAAGACAAGGACAATAACGACAATAACAACAACAACAACAACAACAACAACAACAACAACAACATGTAAGTTTTAAAATACTCGACGTAATGCTTATTCAGCTGTAAATTCTTCAAAGACATACGATTTATACAATTTCATGATGGACATTTCATCTACATTCACAGACTTATGTCATCTTGACTCTGACGTCAGCTAACAAGTGACACATCTTGACTATGACATCATATATTTGAGTGACAGATCAGATTCCTCCATTGTTATATGATATAAAGTGATGTCAGCCGGAAACATTTTACCCATTTATCAGCTTATAAGAAGATAACTCGTCATCAGATCTATTAATTTCGGGACTTTTCTTTCATAATTTATTTATGCCAAAATAATAGTGTTGCGTTCTATTTTATATATATATATATATATATATATATATATATATATATATATATATATATATATATATATATATATATATATATATATATATATATCACATATGATGCTGTAGCATGAATCAATAATAGTTAATACACCTAAGACATATTATAAATACATAAAGAACTGTTTCAAACTATGATATATACGTTTGAACCAATAATTTCACCGAGAGTAACTGACTTACATCAGTTCATTGTATCATAAATATTGATTTCATATCTTATGGGGAATATCATTTTATTATGTATTCAATCTCTTTAAAGCTAGACCAAGAATCCCCTTTGTACTTACACATTTTGTTATATTAAGCTAGCTTAGAGATACCTCTGGCCGCCGGTATGAAATGAGATACCAGATATAGAAAGGGCATGTGAGCCAAAGCCATGCACTTGGTATCACTATCAGGACGGTGTTCTGAAAACACTCAGTGAACTGTGGCCATGTGTTATTCCATGTCATCTGAACATCCTGTAATAATAATAATAATAATAATAATAATAATAATAATAATAATAATAATAATAATAAAAATAACAATAATAATAATAATAATAATAATAATAATAATAATAATAATAGTAATAATAATAATAAAGAATACTTCGCAAAATTTCTTCCATTTATTCACCTCCGATGTCCACTTTCTATCCGATTTCCCAACTTTAAAAAATCAGCGTGAGATTTTATGAAAGTACTGAAGTTAGTGAGATGGGAGGGGTGGCGTCGGGGTGGCGTCGGTGTGGGTTTCGTCCCCGACCATCAGTCACCAACTCATTCTTGTGCTAAATGTACCGAGTACTGTGTTCCTGAGGTCACTTCGCAGCAAGCTTAACATATTTATACAAAGACGTTCTTTCCAGGCTCTGAATTTACTGGCGCCCAGTAAGACGAATTCCAGCGTCTCTCTGTGTGGGTGTGTCCTCTGGCATCCTTAACACATGGCAGCTTGTATGAACAACGTCTTGTAAAACACATCTTGTATAGTGCCTCGTTGGAAAGTATGTTACAGCAGGCGTAAAGCTTGCCTAGCGCAGCCTTTCAAGATACTCTACTGTACAGCAAAATGATACGCAGGCTGCATTGAACAACGCTAGTACTTTTGTCAAGGATATCTTTAATCATCTTTAATCTACGAATCCACATCTTCCAGAAGGACTAGAAAGCTGTGTTTTCATAACAAAGCATGCAGGAATGTCAGAAGTACCACATAGCAGGGGGCCCATGATACTGCGTTTCCTTCATTGTTCACCACCAACAACTGCATCATCATTTCCTCTGCTTTGTCGACAGGCATATGTGGATGAAATCTGTGTTGGATTCATTCATAAAGAGATTCCCAATTATTTACTTTGCTTGAAGTATCGGAAGTATTTCGTCAAGGGGTTTCATTTCCTCGTCTATGAAGTCCACGTCGACGTCATTACTAGAGCTAAGATGTTAGGAAAAACAACCATTACATGGACGAATTTGCGAAAGCGGGATTGTATAGTAATCCCCCAAAAATATCTGGGGTGTTTTAAAAGCAATCTTTTACTAGTCCGATTCTACGCTGTCCCTGAATCGGCCATATGACATATATTTGGGTAAACTGATGGGAGGGGCTAACGTAGCCATTCAGTCTATCCAAATATCTGTCATGAGGCTAGTTAAGGGACAGGAAACACTCGCAGTATTTTAATAATAATTCCTAAAATCTGCAGAGAGTGTGAGCTTGATGTGTGAGAGGGAGTCGATTTGATGTTTTGCCTAGCACCTAGGTCTACCTAACCAGATAACCCGGTTCGTCCCTGAGCTGTGCACTATCTCATATGTGTACGTACTGTATATATGGAATGTACTATTTCCGGCGTGGGTCACCAGGCGATTATGTGCGCTGCGATGCGACTGGCGGCGACTCTCCGAACCTAAACACTACCAAATCACATAATATTTTATTATTTTTTGTTTGGATCTTTTGAGATACAGGATAAATGGCCCATTTAGGGGATACTATTTGAATGTAGATTTATTTCTACACATGTCTTCCCAATAATCTTTGACATGTGTTCGATAGCTTTCGATTAAAATAGTCCTTTTCTGTAACAGCATACAGAGAAGGATGTGCCTGATACAGTGAAATTATCTTCTCATAGTCTTCAAACACCCATTCACTAACCATTTTAACTAGTTACGAAAAGTATATAATAACTTAAACATATTAATTTTTCGCAGATTGGCTAACCAACCTAATTACACTCATGTCGATTACTGTTGATCCACGATTCTCGGCAACTAGTCGTCGTAGTAGGACATTTTCTACTGCTGCGGCAGCCGAATTGAGATCGGCGATTGTTTGCTGGTGATATGAAACTGATCGCTCGTGCACTCACGTCTCCGCAGTCGGTGAGAGACTCGGTCACAATGACTCACGAATAGTTGCAGATAAATTGATCGGCGACTATTTGAGTCGAATCGCAAGGGTTACCTAAGCAGGGTATAACGGATCATGTGAGACTGTTTGTGACCAAGGTTTGTGACCATGGACTGACGTCACATGTTTGTAATAGAGTACGCAATTGAGCACGGCCACTTATAGTTTTGGAAAGGTGGTCCCACTCCGGGACGTGAATATCAAACTGTGGATTGTGACCAACTGTGCAAACAAACCAGTGAGAGTGTCCCAGCTTAAGTTATATATTAATAAAGTACTACCGTAACTACAAAGACGCGTATGTGATATCTCACCAGCCAGATGGCAGATCCCGGTGCATTGGCAAACTAACAGGATTAAAATACCTTTGAATTCCAGCATTATTTCTTTTTCTAGATATGAGAAAGGTTTGTAAAACCAAAAAATAAAATCGCATGGCGTTATCTGTATTTTATTCTTTAAATTGAAATTATTATTTGGCATCAGATTACAAAGAGTTGCGTATTTAATGCTTGCACTTTATGTTTGGACTTACAAATATCGGTGATCCTCCACAGAAGCCATTGTCTGTTGAATTAGGCAACGCGGTAGTCGCTCGCAAGATGGCATCGCTGTATGCATGTGTCATAACTATATATGGTAAAAATACGAGAGATGATCAATATGATGCAATATTCCCTGGGAAAACAATGAATGGATTCGATATGCCACTCTGACGTTATAATTAAATACGTCACTCGTTAGATGATGTCAGAATCAACACGATGTAAGTCCGTGAACAATATCGATAGTGAATGTGTATTAATTATAGGATATGCTATGGGTGAATTTATACACAATCTGTTGAATATTCTTAAACTAATTTAACTGAAACTGATGCTGTTGATAGCTGCTAGTCATTGCCCCTCACTTTATGTGCATAGCACTGACGACACCTTCATCGAGACTATTCATAGAAAGTCAGATGATATCAAAAGTTCTTTAACAGACAAAGGAACTATCCAGTTTTAGCTATGCCCCGCCCATCCCTAGTTATGCTCCACCCACGCTTCGCCTGTGTTGGGATCGATCGATCCCTAAACTCCATGACTATCAATTTCCAGGAAACTATACAGGTAAGCTGTTCGATATTTTGAAAGTAATTTGAACTGGTGCTGTTATTGATTATGACGTCAGTCTACACGTCTCGTAGTTGACTATGACATCATATGAATGATGGATAAACTTTAAAGGTCCATTCACGAACGAGACGGCGGATCATTACGTATGTCTCCAAACACAAATAGAAAACAAGTAAGATTGAGACGCTGAGAGATGGCTATGTACCTAGACCGGACAGCATCACGTCTAAAGTATACAAGTCAGAGCAATGGACCGTTCCAATTTTAGCTATGCCACGCCCATCTCAATCTAAGGTCCACTCACACCACGTCCGTGTTGGGATCGATCGATCTGTGACCTCCCTGACTATCAATTTCCAGAAAACTATGCTGGTAAGCTGTTGAATATTTTGAAACTAATTTGACTGGGCGCTGTTGTTGTGTTTAGTCAAATTAGTTTCAAAATATCCAACATCATGTTTATTAAATAGTAGAGACATACAATTCGTACAACGTGTCGGATTATTAAGAGTTAAAGACGGGCCAAATAGAATCATATATGACGTAATGATTATGACGTCAGCATACACGTCACTTAGTTTGATATGACGTCATATGACGTCATATGATTGATGGCCGAACTTGGAAAGGTCCATTAATGTTGATTACTATAAAACATTGAGACTAAAATCGTACAGCAGGTTACTGGATACGTACTGGACTAATACCGCGTGCGTGTATGAGCCTACGCTTGCATGTGCGTGCCTACGCTCGCGTGTGTATGTGCGTGCGAGGGTGCATATATAAAACATCGAAACCTGGCCTTATTTATAAACTATTTCCTTACCTGCCTGTTCTCTTGCGGGTTGGACTATGTTAATAGCACACAATAGCATGTATTGTTGGCATACTTATCGGATCACCGATCAGATTCAACTAACTGAATTCTTCATCAACTCGAAAATTATATTCACGAACAAGGCTTATCGAGTACGGGTTGTGGATTGCGCAATCAGTAGTTATTTCGAAATAAAATTTAAACTGACGAAATGTAGACGAAATTACCATTGTAGGCGAAAAGGTAATTTGAGTAGCGACGTGTGTTAGGAAGACAGGTCAAAAGCCGCGAAATCGGCTAATAAAAAGAATCTGGCGAACAAACGAACGTCGAAAAGTCACGAAAGTGTACGTTTTTGGAAGTTAATACAATTTTGAAACTAATTTGACTCTCTTTCGATAACTGGAAGAGAAAATGAACAGACGCTGGCGGCGCACATTTATATAACTTGTAACAGAAATAAAATTGCATTGTCAATTTAATCTGACACTGTATTCGACAACGTAAGAGAGTTAGTAACAAATAATAGCATGTGGAGGGTATTGAAGAGCATTGGAAATACTGAACTCTTAAATTCCGTCTTTGGGAGGGTCATACGGTGTCTATAGTATACGACTCGTCTCTTATCTCTCTATTTACATTGGCGATGGCTCTTCCCAGCAACCATAGCGCAGTGCAACCGTATTGTGTAATGCAAATACGCTATACTTAACAGTTTCTCGGTAACTCGCTCCAAAGGAGGAATCCACTTTTAGCTATGCCCACCTCCCCCCATCTCTAGCCAAGCTCAACCAGCGCTTTCCCCGTGTTGGGATTAATCGATCCCTGTACTTTCTGAATCCCAATTTCCAGAGAAGTATACAGGTAAGTTGTTGCATATTTTGAAACCAATTTGACTGAGTGTTGTTGCTGCCTATGTTATTAAATAGTAAAACCACGCATCGCACCTTTCACTATGTAATTGATTATGACGTCAGGCTACATGCGACATATCTGATTATGACGTCATATTATTGACTGAGAAACTGGATTCATCTAATTGGGCAAATGATAGCATGTGATTTGCCAATGGTTTAAATGTGTCACGTGTGCATGACATATTTGTCATGTTACTCTCCAAGTTTATTATGTATATCATACGGGTATACAGAACACTGGGGGTAGACTGTCAGTAGCGCGGCAATAACTCAGAAATGGAGTGATACGATCTGTCACTCAATTATCCGACGTCATGATCAAAATACGTCAAATGTTAGCGGACGACGCAATTACAATGGCATACACGTCCGTAACGAAGTCGAAAAGTCTGTCACGAAAGTATATGGCGAATTTACAATTTAATAAACATTGTGTTGAATATTTTGAAACTAATTTGACTGGGAGCTGTTGCTGCCATATGCACCGAGTCAATTTGGTTTCAAAATATTCAACAGCTTACCGGTTTAATTACGTTAATATTTACATTCTTGGAATTCAGTTTCAAAGTTTCAAAACATAAAAGTTAGGCGGAGCTAAGCTATAAATGGGCGGTGCGCTGCGAGAAATGGACGGGGTTACCTAGGCCTAGCGAGAAATGAATCATTCTATTGTATGTGTTTAACGGAGGAAGCCAGTTTTAGCTATGCCGCCCCTCCCCCCCACCCCATCTGTAGCTAATCTTCACCCACGCTTTGCAAGTGTTGCTATCGATTTATCCTTGCGCTGTCTGAATATCAAAATCCAAAAAACTATTCAGGGTAGCTATTGACTATTTTGAAACTAATATGATTGGATGCTGTTGCTGCCATGTTTGCGCCCAGTCGAATTAGTTTCAAAATATTCAACAGAATGGTTATTAAATAGTAAAGACATACAATTCGTACAACTTTCCGGACTATTAAGCGTTTATGATGGACTAGATCGCGTTATTCATGACGAGATTGATTATGACGACAGCCTACCAGTGACGTAGTTGATAATGACGTCATAGGATTGATTGATAAACTTGATTCATGCGATGATATATATATATATATATATATATATATATATATATATATATATATATATATATATATATATATATATATATATATATATATATATATATATATATATATATATATATATATATATATATATATATATATATATATATATATATATATATATATATATATATATATATATATATATATATATATATATATATATATATATATATATATATATATATATATATATATGTGTGTGTGTGTGTGTGCGTGCGTGCGTGCATGCGTGCGCGAGCGTGCGTGCGTGCGCGCGTGCGTGCGTGCGTGCGTGCGTGCGTGCGTGCGTGTGTATGTGTATGTGTGTTCCATAGAGCATGTTGACTATAAAAATGCACGACTAAAATTCTCAGAATTAATACATTATCCTTCATCGCTCCTGAAAATTGTCTGTCTATAGGCATTATAAAAACAAGAACAATCGTAGATTGCAGACCCCCGCCCTGCCCCTTTCCAGATTTTTCGGAATTTCAGGACTTTTACGAATTACGCCTAATATGGTGGCATCCGAGTGGATGGTAATACCAGTTTCTGTGTTAAAATCGTACTCAATATCGGACCAATAGTTTCAGAAATATCCACAAATCCAGAATTTGATCCGATCGGAATCCAGGTTATTTTATCCGGATCACGTCAAACATCTGGGAATTTACTTTGTACGACACGTTCCTTCCTTGTGTTAAAAGTCGAGTCCAATCGGATTAGAAGATTTTGGGATACACACAGACATACAAACACACATACACACAAGCGCACGCTCTTACACACATGCACACGCACACGCACACGCGCTCACACGCGCACGCACACGCACATGCACACACATACGCACAGGCACACACACACACGCATACTCACGCACGCACGCACGCACGCACGCACGCACGCACGCACGCACGCACTCACGCACGCACGCACGCACGCACGCACGCACGCACGCACGCACGCACGCACGCACGCACGCACGCACGCACGCACGCACGCACGCACGCACGCACGCACGCACGCACGCACGCACGCACGCACGCACGCACGCACGCACGCACGCACGCACGCACGCACGCACGCACGCACGCACGCACGCACGCACGCACGCACGCACGCACGCACGCACGCACGCACGCACGCACGCACGCACGCACGCACACAGATACGATCGCAGTACCCTCTCCATCTTACAGGGCGAAATCTCTCTATCTCTTAGACTTTTGTCTTGCATTAAATTTTGTTTGCTGTGTGCCAATGTGACCGATATCAATATTGTCAATTGATCGCTTTTGTCCACAATACAACCCCAGCATGGCGTTTAGCCCTCTTCAGATGGGACAACGGCTTTCCAGTCAAAATAATTTCAAAATATTCAACAGAATAAGTTTTATAGCGCAAAGAATATACATTTTTCAGGGATTTGTCGGTGAAAGGGTTAATATATCGATATGCATTATGGGATATCATAGTATATCTGGATCTTTGTTGATGGGTTGCATACAAAATGTATTTGTGTGAACATCAAATACAGAATATTCCGGATAAAGCAGCCTGCTATATAAACGTTGTGAGAAATATACTGCCCAGTCATTCATTCGTCTCTCACGCAATACCTAAGCGAAGCAGCATTAATCACTACCCTTATTCACTTAAGGTGTGGCTAATCATGGAAACAGGCAATGCAACCAACATCAGCTCAATACAATATCTTTCATTTTATTATCGGATCCCAAGGTCCATGTTCAAAGAAGTACCAATCGTATTTTTCTTATTTGGCAATATATTGAATTTAATGATAATCGTTTATTTTATCAAAACCAAGAAATACAGATCGCCAATATTTACAGTACTCACCAGTCTGGCGTTTGTGGATATGGTTACTTGTTTAGCTACTGCTGGGCTTGCCACGTTTTTGTTCCCTACTGTGTTATTGCCAGATATCGCATTTATTTGCCCCTTCCTGATTTTCACATGGGATGCCAGCGTGGTTGCAAGTGAATACCATCTTGTGTTCTTCGCGGCTTTAAGATTGTATCAAATGGCATGGCCGTTGTCAGCCAGGGCTCGAGTAACCAGTGCACTTATGATGAAGTGCTGTGCCTGTATTATTGCAGTAATCGCTGTGTTTGACATTGGATACATTACCCGTTACAGGAACACAACATACGCGTATGATGGTAAGGAAGTTACAATATGCACCTTTCATGGGAATCATGCAGCGAAAGATATTGCATCCTTTACGTTGACTTCATTTTTACCGTGTAGTGCTATTATAATCCTCCACGTCGTCAAACATTGCGTTGTCACTCTGGCTAACGTGACGTCAGACATTAAGAAACATAGGAAGAGCACAGATGCTAAGGTTGTTACAATCGTCATCGCCATCTTTTACATATGCGTGCTTCCACAAGCGACATATAATATTTTACAGTTGCTGAATATACAGACATTCATAAACACGGCAGATGACGTCTTTCTCAGCCTTTGCTACGTCGTTGCTCTTAACAGTGCTATCAACCCGATAGTTTATTGTTTCGCTGTCAAATCCATACGCGATAACATTTGGAAACGTGTTTGTTGTTAACTTACCTTTCCAGATTAACCATCCACCATATGACGTTGTAATCACCTACGAGACGTGTATGATGACGTCATAATCATGAATGACGTAGATAATTGATGTCGGGCCAAGCCTTGCATTACCAAGTGTCTGTATTTACTATTTAATAAACATGCAGTTGAATATTTTGAAACTATTAAATTAGTCAAATTAGTTTCAAAATATTCAACAGGTTACCTGCATAGGTTTCTGGAAAGTGATAGTCAGGGAGTTGAGGGATTGATCGATCACAACACGGGCAAAGCGTGGCTGGAGCGTAGTTAAAGAAAGGCGGTATTAGCTAAAAGCATATGTGCAAGTTATGAAAGAGTGAAACGTATTTACGTTATGCTATATGATTCGATTTAGCATGTACCTTACGTACATAAAACACATTTTATAGGGAGGTTTTTAATTTTATTTTACATACTGGTTTCTCTATGCATTGCTCATGTACATGGAAAAAGATCATAGACATGCGTGAAAATGTTAAAAGCTAGAATGATATTTAATATCCATGTATTTAGTTTATTCTGGCCATCATGTACGGTTTGAGAGTTGGACATGCAAAAAATGGGTTGACCCAATGAAGAATTAGCGGAGCAGGTCTCATTTGCGACAAGTTCAGGCCTGGGGTCAGTTACATTTAGATGTAACTAGGTACAGTTACAGTTACATTGCACTATGTCAGTTACAGTTACATTTGTTGAGCAATGTAACTAGTTACATTTCAGTTACTTTGCATAATGTAACTAAAGTTACATTTCAGTTACATAAGCTACTTTGACTGATAATTATTATGAAGGACAATGTGAACATCAGTGTCATCATAAAGCTGTAATGTAGTCAACCAAATTGAAATATATAGTAGAAACAAAAATACAATTATTACCACTGATATAATATACTGACAGAGCTGAATCCATTTCAGATATAAAAAATAAAACCTGCTGAAAATTCTTTAGTAAATTTGACTGAATTTTGTTGCTGCCACATGCAATAAGAAATTTCAATCAACTTGTTTCCAAAATAATAAGACACTAGTTTAATTCCACAGCCTTCATTGATGTACATGTATACATATATATATATATATATATATATATATATATATATATATATATATATATATATATATATATATATATATATATATATTATATATATATATATATATATATATATATATATATATATATATATATATATATATATATATATATATAGAGAGAGAGAGAGAGAGAGAGAGAGAGAGAGAGAGAGGCTGGTCTATTCAATGGTATATAAAGAAAAGAACAGGACATGCTGTTAACACATACTGTGGCAGATTGTAACTTTCTTTACAATTCAACATTTGCTGTTTTAATCCTTTTAACCCATTAACACTAAAGCTGGACAAAACAGATTTTGCAGTGATTTTGATAAATGTCCATTTTCAGACAAATATAAGATATCTTTAAAGATTTACCACTGGAATGACTGGTTTAACCAAGCCAGTTATTTCAGTGGCAAGTTTTCTAAAATAATCTGAAACAAATGGACATATTTTATGAGAAAACTAAAGCTTTCTTCAACAAATATAATCTTTAAAAGGTAACAGTTAATTCTATAATGATTTAGTAAACAACTTGTTTCTAAGCTACATTGTTGATTAATGTAAAAGCTGTATAAGGTTTTGATTAAAGGTTGTTGTTGCCTGAAGCAGCAATAACATTCAGGTTATCATTGCTAAAATATCACATACAGATATAGAGTGGGTTAACCATTTAACGGGCAAGATTATCCAAGAAATGCCCATTTTGTAGGCTACAAGATTCATATTTGAAAATCACCACTGGAATGACTGGTCCAATAATCACGCCAGTCATTCCAATGGCAAATTTCTAAAATAAATATCACTGACGCTTGGAAATCAATTTGTTGCCATGCATCAGCATCTTCCAGTACAATTATCTTCAATATATTCAACAGCTTACCTGAATGATTACATTGAAATCCATATTGGCGTGTCACGTCTATAACACCAGCTATGGCGCAAATTAAGAAAATTGTAATAAATTTGATGAACAAGTTTCAAATATAACTGAAAAGTAACTGAAAATTAACTGAAATTTCAAATACCTTTGCAATGTAACTGGTTACATTTCAGTTACTGTAACTAAACAATTCTTCAGTTACAGGTTACTTCAGCTACATGGTAAATGTAACTAAGTTACAGGCAGTTACAGTTACAAGTTACAGTTACCCCAGCCCTGGACACGTTATAGTTACAACACTGTTTTCTTTGTGACTTCGTCCATATGGTTCAATGCGTTTGTCCTGCAGTTTCTCCATTATACAAGTAGTTCCAGAATCAATATATCTGCATCCTCGCTCGTATGGCCAGGTAACCATCCAGTAAGCATTGTGCATTGACGTTGTCTGCAATAAATTAATCTTTCGTTCATTTGACGGGTGTATCGCCTGTGAGGTTTGCAGCTCGTACAAACGTCAAGCATGTCCGTCTGTAATGAGTAGGATCTTTAATCGAAGGACTGGCCTTGTAGCCACCAAATACAATGGTTCCCTTTCGATATTTACAAAATATATAATTAACACGCAACTTATGGATGCCACTATACATCAGCCAATGTGCTCATGGAAATCATTTAAGCACCACCATACAGTATCTCTCCAGTGTGGCCTATTGGGTCATTTTACACAATCTTCCAACTTGCCTCTCTTAACACTTGTTTAACCATTTGAAATCGAATGTTCAAAACGCCAAATATCATTTAAGATTTTACAGATGTTAAGTTAAGTGACTTGAATCTAGTTTGACTGGAAGCTGTTAACGCCATGGCAACAGGTGCATGTCAACTTATATGTACAATGATATTCAACAGCTTACCTGTATAATTGAACTTGAGATTCTGTAAATTAATTGTTCCACCGGTTAATTTAACTTACGTGTTTGATTTGGAAGATGTTATGAGCCCTTTGGCTGCTTTTGTGGGAGAGTAGAACGTTCCTACTTGAACAGTGATTGTCAGTCGTCATATCTTTCTCCTGATGTAGCAAATCGTTAAAACAGCAACTGTGAATCAGCTTGTGCTATTTCGTCACTGGTTTTTCAGTAATGTCTTTGCAGCAAGAGTTACCAACGAGTAGTTCTGAATATGTTCACAGACAAAAAGTGATTTCCTCCAACTATTTGCCATTGACAACATTTAGCTAACTCTCTGCAGTGACATCTGTATGGACATTGCATAGACCCGGGTCTGGGTTGAGCTTAGATGATCAGTATCTGTAAGGAAATTAAGGACTCCTGTAGTGGTTTCATATATCCCGTGCTTATCTCGCCTTTCTGGTACCTTTAAGTTGGTCACTTGTTGTGCATGTTATATCAGTGTAAGTCTGTATAGGATCATTAAGCCCAACACATCCGATGGCTGTTCTTTTATTCCTCTACCACCACCACCTCATCCACCACATCTTAGTTTTATACACCCCATCAGCACTCTTTCAAACGACAAAATTAGTGGCGAGACTTGCCCATTAATTCACCTTTCCAGAGTATCCATCCATCATCTGACCTCGTATGACGTCATAATCAGCTCCGCGCGTGTATGATGACGTCACAATCATTACGTCTCAAAGACCGTCATCAAATTTCAAATACTCCGACACGTTGTATGAATTGCATGTCTTTGTAATTCTTTGCTATTTAATAAATATGTTGTTGAATATTTTGAAACTAATTTGACTCAAAATATTCAACAGCTTACATGTGTAGTTTAAAAAAAATTGATAGTCAGGGTGTTTAGAGATCGATCGATCCCAACACGAGCGAGGTGTGGGTGGAGCTTCGCTAGAGATGGGCGGGGAATAGCTAAAACCGGAAAGGTCCATTGTCACGGTTCCGATAATCGTTCTACTCGTTCGCATGGTCCGATTTGGCTTGAACTTTAACACAGGAAAGGGTGTGAACATATACACCTGTGCAAAAGTTAAGCACCAGCAAAAACAATAGAACGTAGAAACATGATGGTACAACTAGGCTGCCAAACTTTTTGTCCCCGCGTTAGCTGACATAATTCCAAGTACGAAATGCACATGCATGCATGACTTCACGCCGCTTGATGTCCGTGCGTGGCGGAAAACAGCACACGTGTTCAGTTATGTAACAGTCCAGTTTGAGGTGTAGAACATTACATACAGATTTAGGCGACAAGATTAGGAATTTTGTGTTCATGACCGTGGTTTATTTGTACAGAGAGAATTAGCTCTTGATTGTGAACCGCTATGGCAAGACGAAGGTTAAGTGATCGTGTGAAATGGCAAATCATAGGCATGCATACCACTGGTATGTCATGCAGAGAGATTGGCAGACAGCTGAACATTAACCATACTGTAATCAGTCGTTTGATTGCAAAACATGGGCAAACTAACGAGGTGAAGGACAGGCCTAGATCTGGAAGACCGAAGAAGACTACTGCCCGTGATGATCGAGCCCTAGTACGCCTTGTTAGGAGATCTCCATTCACCAACAGCAGAGTGCTCAGCCAGCAATGGGAAACGCGCAATAGAGTGTCAATGTCTACCGTCAAAAGGAGACTGTATGCTACTGGCATGAAAGCTAGGAGACCTGTCAGACATCCTCTCCTCACTGCACACCACAAAGAGGAGCGTCTGAGGTGGTGCAACGAAAGAAGACACTGGAACATGAGATCCTGGAGACGGGTACACTGGTCCGATGAAAGTCGGTTCCTGCTTCATGCCACAGATGGTCGAACTCGTGTATGGAGGTCCAGACGCACGGGGTACGACCAACGTAACATCATGGAAGAAGTTCCATTTGGTGGAGGTTCCGTTATGATATGGGGGTGCATCTCATTTGGTTGTAAGCTGGATCTGTTGACTGTACCTGGAACACTAAATGGACAAAGATATCAAGATTCCATACTGGATAGAGTTGTGGTCCCTCATTTTGTAAATCATGCACCTGGAACCCACCCTATATTCATGGATGACAACGCCCGACCACATCGTGCTAGAGCTGTGCATGAATACCTCCGCCAGAATGCCATCGAAACCCTACCATGGCCAGCAAGGAGCCCTGACATGAACCCTATTGAGCATATCTGGGACATTCTGGGAAACATGGTGAGAAGGAGGGATCCTCCTGTGCAGAACCTACAGGAATTAACAGACGCACTCCATCTTGAATGGCAACGAATACCACAATGGCGTATCAGTCGGTTGGTGACCAGCATGAGACGTCGTGTCCAGGCCGTCATCCAGGCACAAGGTGGATATACCCGGTATTAATAATGACAGTCTCAAACTCGTGCACAGATGTTAAACTTCGTTTTCAGACTGCATTAATGACAATCTAGCCACGTGTGTCAACTGTAGGGCAATAGTTGTCAGTTGTGTCAACGTAACCATATTCAGGGCTCGTTTTCAAGTTCAAACAAAAACATACAGTGTTTCCCCACCATCATAATCAGCATTCCTCTAGTTGCATTATTACCTCTTGCACTAAGATGGATGGGTACATAAATGTTTATGCTATTGCTTTCTTCATAGCACATGAATATACACTCGCATGTGCGTAAAAATAGGGTGGTGCTTAACTTTTGCACAGGTGTATATATTCGTATTACCCAACTTTGGGCGTTATCCAGGAAAATCCGAAAAAATTCGCAAAGTCTGTATGAATCCGAAAACTTGTTTCAGCGTGACAAAAAACGGGAGGGCGAGGGTCTATAATCTCTGATTGCTCTCGTTACAATTTCTTAACCGGAGCAATGGCTGCATCTGAGGTCTTGAAGTATAAATGGCACATACTCTTTCGCAACTTTGTTCCAGAACCTCGTGGACGATAGGCTATCGAAAGTATTTATGAATTGGGACAGAGCTATGCGCAATTATACACTGCGCCGACTACTGCACAGGCCAACGACGTTCTGAGTGCAGCTATGACGTTTGAATTATCAATACAAAGTTGCTATGGCAAAAAAACCTTAGTGATAATGAAGACGAATTCATTGAAAGCCTTGCAGCGTTCTTCGAATCGGAGCATGCAACTTTTCTTCGATTATGGCCGACATATTACAATGCTATCTTTGATGTGATGGATGAAAACAAGGATAGTTTTATTTCTTGGGATGAATTTAAATGGAACTAACAACGCCGCGGCAAAAGTGATGATGAAGCTGTGCATGCTGGCTTTGTATTTAGGCATCTTGATCTAAACGGTGATTGAAAGTTTAGCCGAGATGATTACGTCAATACGTCGGTGTGATGTACGCATGCGCAGAAGTTGCAATGTCACATTGTCCTGGGTTCAGTTTTGTGATCTACATTCAGAGCTTAAATCTGTTGATATGAATTATCATCGAATGCAGACAGCAAGAAATATACACTCGTTTTATATTTTCAAGAATACCACTACCACGATAATGGAGGAATCTGATCAGTTGCTCATTATCAAATATGTCACTTGTAAGCAGGCGCGACACTCGAAATGACGTATCTCCGTATTGAACGTGGCAATTATCCGCCACGAAAATGTGTGGATTTAAATATGTATTTGATGGATTTGAAATCTAATCCACATTCTATTGAATATTGTAAAACTAATTTGACTGGGCGCTATTGCTGCCATAGGCAGCAACATCTCCCATTCGAATTAGTCTCAAAATATTCAACAACTTTTCTGTAGAGTTACAATGAAATTGGGATTTTGGGAATTCAGGGCTCAAAGCGTTAATTCGATTTAAATATGCGTACAGCGTGGATGGAGATGTGCTATAAATCGCCGTGGCACAGTTATAAATGGGCATCTCTATTCACCATTGATATTCTGCATTTAAGCCATCTGTCAATAATTGTCATGAGCAACAACTCTGGACCTGCTGAATCTTCTAAAACAATTTGACTGAAAGTTGTTGCTGGCTTGGCCGCCAACAAGATTCAGTCAAATTGTCTTCAAAAATATCCAACATATCCAGACTTAACCCCCATGGAAAATGTTGTCCGCAAAAATTCAGTAGGTAAGACATTAAAGGAATAGGTCACCCATATACTATAATTTAGATAATCCTCGCGATTTATCTTCACACGTGGCCCATCAGTTTTATCACTATCATTTGTTTTAACACTACCATAATGCTGGCTCGTGAGAGCCACGATTTTCTCTCCTTAAGAGGTAGCGTATGGCGTCAAGTAGATGGAGATAACTATCACGTTGGTTATTTTGAAATTACTTTCCCTGAAAGTTGTTGCTGCATAAAGGTAGCTATACAGGTAAGCTGTTGAAGTATTTTAACCTGCCTATGGTAGGACATAGCCCATAGCCAAATTAGTTTAACAAAATTCAATATAATGTTGGTGCTGGTTGTTATAGCATATGCACACGACCGTGGAACCGATCCATATATTATGCAATTAGACCAGGTTAACTTGTTTCTTGCTTCTACCAAAATATAGTCAAACCTGCTCGGCCAATCAATGGATGAATCCAGTTTTAGCTATGCCCCACCAATATCTAGCTGCCCTCCAACCACACTTCGCCCGTGTTGGGATCGATCGCTCCCTGATATCGCCTGACTATTAATTTTCAGCAAACTATATGGGTAAGCTGTTGAATATTTTGAAACTAATTTGACGGGGTGATGTTGCTGCCTATGGCAATAAATAAATATAAAGGCAGACATGGATAGAATGTTGCGTCGACAAAAATACATTGATGCCTGCATGGACCAAGAGGATCTTTATGTACACACTGTGAACCGTGAATGGAGGGATCCGAACTGGCACTCAAGTATCAATCACAATGCTGCAGCCCCCTACCCCACCCACCCCCGCTCCACCCCAGGAAAGTAACAATGGTGGTCAGCACGAAAGTATGTGAATTGTATATCTTTGTTGAATTTACAATTTAATACACATTATGTTGCAAAACCAATTTGACTAGGAGTTGTTGCTACCGGAGGCAATAGCCACAGCCAAGTTAGTTTTAAAATATTTAACCGTTTTCAAGCATAGCTATCTGGAAGTTGAGATTATGGGAGCGTAGGGTTCAGAGAGTTAGCATGGATTTGAACACGCGTACAATGTTTGCGGAGGTAACTAAACACTTAAAAATTAAGTTCCCTAAATACCGGCTAATATTTCTAAGATATAGGTTTTATTGCAATAAAAATTGCCACAAATCATCAATCAGATCCATCGAAAATCCGTTCATTCACTTGATGGCAGATTTAGGAGAGTTACCAATCTGTGTTACAATAACCTCGATCTCCCATAGTGTTGATGAGGCGGGTGGTTTGATGTTGTGGAATAGCAATCCACGCCACACGCACACAAATGAATGGACGGTTACCGAGTCAGTCATTCTAGTGGTAAATGTCAAAACTATCATTTTCTCAGCCTATTAAATAGCCATGTCTGGAGACCACCGCAAAGTCGTTTTTTGGTCAGTTTTACCATTAAAGGGTTAAGTTGACACAGAACGGGTGAAACTAAATAAATCTTAGCATATGATGATTTCATTTCGTATATATTAATGCGCTTTTTAGTCGTGAATTTGTTTCTAATTCAATTTCACAACTTAAAAAATTATATTAATTTATTTGGAATGAAATTATCATATGTAAGGATTTACTTCGTTTCACTACATGTGTCTAGGCACAACATCTACGCCTCTAAAAGCATACATCTGTTTACCATTTTGCTTTCACGCATTCTGGCGTGAATATATACCATTAAGCGACTGTTGCGGCGTCCAGCGTTCATGTTATTCTTTTGGTCGTTCAAGACGTCTTTGGCGCAAAATACATACGCAAATGCACAGTCCAGAACCATTGAGATTATGTCACACCAGTTATTTTTCACTGATACTCCTGGCTCCAGATCCAGCAACTGGGCGTTGCTGATCTCCATTGCTGAAATGCCGAGTATTGAGAAAATTGACAATACCAAGAATAACCAAGAACTAAAAAATGGGTATCGCTTGATTACACCAGCATAACCATTGTCGAGGCTCACGCGTGGATATTCCCTTCCACAGTGTCAGGTTTGTCATACGATAAACACGGCATTTTTAAAATACAGAATTGTACATAGACTATAGCACTGACATTTACAAGCAGCTGATTCCAGAATGAGTGGTATCCCTCCAGGGAAGTCCACATCTGATTGCACAATTTCTGAAATGGGCCAATTTTGTATGTATCGCATACTCAGTCTTCTTCTTCTTTTCGTTCGCTGAGCATACCGCCAGTCCTGTAATTGACTTTCGACATGATCATAAGCGTTACGTGCGTGGATCCATGGTTTATTAGAGTGCGCCGTGCGGCCTGGAACCTCCGTCTTCAGCACTCGAGGTTTCTGTCAGGGTTACCTCACCCTTACCTCCTTTAGTCGCCTCTTACGACACGCAGAAAATACGGAAGGTGTTCTATACCTATAAAACGATTTTCAACAAATTTTGGGATCGTGGCCTATTTTGGACCACCAAATGACCCCAGGGCAAAAGAAAAGATGTCATCGGGCCTCACGATGTTTCCAATGACCTATATAAAGCAAATAGCATGGATGGCACATTGTACTAACTTTTGCTTACATTTCATTAATCATGTTAACTATACAAGGACGAATCCAAAGTCTTGTTATGTAGACATATTTAGTGTGTGTATTACATACGAACAGATATATTCTTATGTTTATACAATATACAATGTTGGTAAATGTTGGTACAGTCTATAACCACTATAAGGCACGGGGGCAATACCGGACGGACAACGTGCGCTATCAGGGAATGGACTTTTCCAGTTTATCCATCCATCATATGATGTAATAATCAACTACGTGACGCGTAGGATGACGTCATAATCAATGACGTCATTAACGATATAGATAAGTACGTTACGAATGCATTATTGGTGATGGATTAGTTCGTCACCAATACTTCATTCGCGACGTACTTACCTACGTATCTTATATGCCTTGTTGAACGAATTGCATCACTTTACTATTTAATAAAGTTGCTTTTGAATATTGTGTAACTCATTTGACTGGGCGCTGTTGCTGCCATAGGCAGCAACAGCACGCAGTCAACGTAGTTTCAAAATAATCAACAGCTTACCTGCATAGTTTTCAGGAAATTGATTGTCAGGGAGTTCAGGGATCCATCGATCCCAACCCGAGCGAGATGTGGGTGGAGTTTAGTTAGAGATGAGCGGGGCATAGCTCTGACAGGTAAAGTCGTTTATGTGGATACATTACAGTGGTGCGCAGCAAGGTGACTGTTTAATAAAGTGGCAGCTGCTCTGCGCTGATTTGCGGATCAACTATGTATTTCATATATGCATCGACATATTTCTCTCGAGTAACATGCCCATTATCATCCTTGTCTATACAGGAAAACGCAATCTTGCCTCGATGACAATTATCTGCATTATCACCATAACGTTTGTAGTACTGCTGGAAACTGGCAGACGTAGCATACCCAGCACCATCTCTATCGATGACGTCGAACACTGCGTTAAAGTAAGTGCGGTAATATTCTTGAAACGATCTTGGGTGCTTGAGGTAGTAATATGATACGGCTTCAAGGAATTCATCCAGAGATACGGCTATCTTGCTTTTGCCAAAACGACTCTCAATTGCTTTGTCCATAACAACTGCAGGTCTGAGAAGGCCGTCCCTTGTAACACTGCTCTTGATGTCGTACATCTCATTGTACTTCCGACAAATCGCGTACGCACTTTCAACTGAGACGTACCCATCTTT
>CM067359.1:9679019-9701519 GCA_034401795.1 Chaetoderma sp. LZ-2023a
CCGCACATGTGCCGTGCTCAGCATTTAATATTTCGACCGCAGTCTAGGGAGCTTGCCTGATGCACCGCATGAGCTATGCGATGAATCACGTCTTGTGATCCGCCAGGATGCATCCGCATCAAATAACGTTTTCAACTCTAGCCCTTCATAACTACAGGGCAACTACAAACATCCGCTCCAGTACTGAACTTTTCAATCGCTGTTTAAATTACTAAATATGTGAATAAACGTTACTGGCTAATAGCCATCCGCATCCGCAACAGTTTTTCTTCACAGTTCTTGAGAATGAGCTGCAATGGACAGTTCGCCTGCAGATATTTTCTTAGCAGCTAACTTCAGCATAGTGCCATCTCGCGCCCCGAATATGTGACGCTTCAACCACAGTGACATTAGAACTTTTTCTGTACCGATGTATTGTCATATCAATATAGTATATACGGTACTGATGACAAATATGTACAGCCAGGTCGTCTGAGACTGCATTTTTATAGTTTATAAATTTTTAACCGTATATATTTATACTTATTTTGTGCCGAGGAGGAACAGGCACCATCAAGGTCATGTGACCTCTCATTTTACTGTACTGTGACAGTTAGTTACATGACAGTAGCCATCCTAGTTATATGTTTTGCTTATTTTATATAAAATACTAGGACCGCAGTTCGCTAGGCTACACAATACAGCAACAACAACTACACTACCTTGTACCGCAACAGCATCAATTGTTCACTGAGGTCGCTGTTGATGTTCCCACTGCGCGAATCTCACATGCGGCCGACTAAATCTGGATATTTTAATAGCATAGGTTTATAAGAAGTAAGGGATGATTACTCTGTAGGAGACGTTTTGTGTGTCTCTTTTCCGGGAGAAGCGGATATGTAACACCGCAAACTGGCTAGGTTGTATAAATTGGCCATATACCATAGGGCCTCCTAATTTTTATGAATAAATAAATGAGTAATTGTCTCTGTCTACGCTCCTCCAGCCTCAGGGCGTAATAATTGTCTGGACCTCCCTCCGCCACGTTGGTTAGAGCTGACTTTGAAACTATTGCGGTTTCAGAGCGGTTAGAATCAAAGTGTCGATTCCCGCAAACATCCCCTCTGTATCTGCGGATACTTGTTAGCTTAGATAACCATGCCAACGTAGGAAAATACTGCGAAAATATTATATTTATTGGCCTGCAGTGCATCTTTGGGCAATCTACATAACCCTAAAGACAGGTAAATGTTAGTCGCAGGGTGCGGATCTCACATGATCCGCCCTCGACATGCTAGGTGACGGAGAGGCGGAGGGAGTGGGTGGTGTGGTGGGGCGTTGTAGTCGAGAAGGTTAACATATTCAATTTATGGTGTAGAATTAATAATATAATATGCTTTTAATGTAAAAACGCATTCGTACGTTAAGTCATGCCACACACCAGTGATTTTGCTACACTCACAATAACTTAATCATTTAGTGGCTAAATTTAGTCAAGAAAATCTAAATATTTTCTCATGTAATGTCCATTTGCAGACAAAGATCATATTTTCTTGGAGAATTTACTGCTGAAATGACTGGCTCGGGTTCCAAGCCAGTCATTTCAGTGGTAAATTTTCAAAAATAGCCTTTACTTGTCCTACAAATGGACATTCCTCAAGAACACTCGGCATGAAAGTGGTAAACGTTGTATTGTATTTCTTCAGCTTTACGACTCCAGGTGTCGCCTTTTGAACACGAAAAGTCTTCAAAAATGGATATTATATTGAATATTTTGAAACTAACTCGACTGGTAGCTGGCAGAAACAGCTTCCTGTCATATTAGTGTCTAAATATTTTACAGCTGAACTGTCGAGTTACAATGGAATTCAAATTTTGAGAAATCAGGCTTTAAGGTGTTAACATTTAACGATGAATCTCAGTAAAGAATCTGCCAAGACGTGTCCCTAAACTGGAACGATACCAGTAGGTGTTTGTATTTACAGACACAACGTAAATTAAAAAAATATAGTGCGTTCTGCTATCAATCTATGGCAATTACCACGTCATAATCTCATTATAAATGACTTGGTATTTACTCAATACTCTTACCTGTGAATTTGCAACCCTCTAGATCCAGATAGAAAAGAAGTCGGTCTTCTAGCTGATATCTACTGTCTGTACGTCGTGCTGACGTTCAGCTATATGCAAACGTGAGTTTTTGGTGGCTTTGGGCTATGCTTTTAATAAATTCATTATTACATCAATACATCATCCAGAGCATAGCTGTGTGAGATAATACGATATACACTCACATCAAGCTCAGAAAGAGCAACAAGAGATTTCAAACACTGGCCCTTCCGTTTTGTTATTTTGCAAAATTCTTTCAAATTTCTGATTTTTTTATCATGTGTATAGACGGAATCGTATTGTGATGTCAAACCATTTATTTTGTTAAAATGGGAGGCGAATCAGACCAGCGGTTTTCCGAGATATCCATAGTTACGCGTTTTGATCGGAACCGAATTTTTCACCGGGATCACAGCTAAAGACAGGGCATCCTATTTCAAGGACAGATCCTTTGTTGAGTTAAAATTTGATAAAACTCGGGATGTAAATTATAGTTAAATCTCCGTATGCAGAAAACACGCTCGCACACACATGCGCGCGTATGCACTCTATTTCACGCGCACACGCATGCACGTACGCACGCAGGCAACCCCACACGTACGCACGCACGCAAGTAGTATAGGTGTTTTCTTTAGTCGCTATTGTTCTTTTCGTTGGAATGTGGTTTTAACCAATCAAAACGCTCCATTTATAGTCGCTATTGTTTGGAGAACAATGACGCACAGAACGCCACGTTTTCTAGATAACAATGGCGACTATATTCACACGTATTTGAGATTCTTCATCACTGTGGAATGTTCTATTATTTTGAATTAGTTAGCCCTTAAAAGTTTAAAAGTTGTGTATTTTACGTTTAAATGTAGTGGCGGTGCGCCCCCCTCCGTGGTTATCTACCATGGTAGATAATGTAAAAATAATAAGAGAGTAATGTAAAAGAATAGAGTTTAAGAGGTGGTCTGATAATGGAGGTCGTAGAAGGATGAGGAGGAGGAGGAGGAGGAGGAGTTTGAGGAGGCCGGCCGGTCTTTGCCCGGCGCTGTTCTCCGCGCGTATTTAAGCAGAGCGCTCCTGTCTAGTTCGCTGTCGCTGTTTGTGCTTTTATAAAGAAACGTTTAGAGATTTTAAGAGAAAATTTTTTAAAAACATTTTATATTAACGAGGAGTAAATTGCGTTAAAGACATAACAAAATGGCAGATAATTTAAGCGCCGATATTAAAGAATGTGAAGATGCTGTTAATGTGATTCTGCAGCAGATGCGTGACGCTGATGTGGCAAGATTAAACGTGGATCTATCCAATTCGCCTGATGAAGATGTGGATCACCTTTTAAATCTGGGTTCTATGTTGTATGATCACGACTTTTCAATTCCGCACGTATCTGATGAACATAACGACGTAGCATTACGCGAAGTCATTCCTGAACTGTCTGATACCGATGCTGTTTTTTTCAATCATTTGGACGATTTATACGATTATGATGTAATCATACCTGAGCAACCTGCTTCTATCGATGATCAAACCATACATACTATAACTGAACAATCTATTCCTGATCTGAGTACCGTACCATCATCATTTGTTAATTATCCTCATAACGTATGTGACGTAATTGATTCTAATTATTCGACCGATGTACGTGTTGGACACGATCTAAATTTAATTGACGTTGTGCCTTCCGCTAATGACCTATCTCAGGATTTAGTATGCCTTCATAATGATTACGATGTAAATTTATTCGACGATGCATCCCTTCTTGACTTTCTTGTGCCTTCATCTAATGACCTATCTCAGGATTTAGTATGCCATCCTAATGATTCCGACTTAAATTTATTTGATAACGCGCCAGTTCCTGTCTGTATTGAGCCTACTGCTAATGGCATATCACAGGATTTAGTATGCATTCCTAATGATTACGACCTAAATTTATTTGATAACGCGCCAGTTCCTGTACGTATTGAGCCTTCTACTAATGACATATCACCGGATTTATCATGCCTTCCTAAAGATTCCGACCTAAATTTATTTGATGCTATGCCAGTTCCAGACTGTATTGTGCCTTCTGCTAATGACATATCGATGGATTTATCATGTCTTCCTAATAATACCGACCTAAATTTACGTGATGGTGTGTCGGTCTGTATCGTGCCTACGGCTAATGACTTATCTCTGGATATAGCATACCTTCCTAACTATTCCGCTTATCGCGTCGTTGATCCTACTCATCAACCTCTTATTGACACGTGTGCAAATCATTCGACAGATGAAATTAGTCTCATCGCTGATGAAATCAGTCGATGTATATCAGAAAATATAGTGCTTACAGATGATCTACTTAATCGTTATTTGCAACACTATGAGCACGCACAAATCGGAGGGTCGGTAGTTGATTATACCGACTATATATCTGTGGAGACTGTTCGCAAATACCGCAGTAAAACGTTTCATCTCGAGGGTACTGAATATAATGTATCTTTTAAAAGTTATCCTATAGCCGATACACCACTTTCTCATTCTGAGTTCGTGTCAGGCGTCTTTCAATCTTTGCTCGATACGTATAGCGAATATAGTAATGTTCAGTCGAACGATCACGTGAGAATCGAGTTGATTCACCCTTCTTTGGAAATGCCGATAGCGATGGATTTTAGGCTATGGAATGAAATTACACCTGACATAATTTTAGAATCAGTAGAAAAAGTCATTCAGTCAAATACTGATTGTAGGTTATCAGAGGGTTTTGAATTTCACGTTTTTCGTGTAGAGGACTACAACTCGGGTGGGCGTAATGATACTCTCATAGGTGCGATCGATTCTAGACATTTAAATTTATTAAATTTACATTCATCCGATTTAGATGCGTACATGCGTATAAAAAAAATGTATTATACCCGTATGCGCCGAATATCCATTCCGTTTCGCGGCAGGAATATTTTTAGGGGTAACATTTATTGAGAAAATGAACAAATTAATCTCTGCAAATGAATGGCAAAATTTTAGACGTAATAAAACATATTTGACGCATATAGCGCGTGAATACCATACAGCTTGTAGCATTCCTGAACGCGAAATTAATAGTACTGATTGGAACAAATTTTAGGAACATTTTCGCAATCAATTTTCTATTCAGGTCTACTCAGAGTCAACGCATGCACGCCTATTCGGTTGCGCTTTCCCGAGTTTACCGTGCATAAATCTTATGCATTCAGAACGTGATAATCATATATCCTTAATCACGTCTATGGCTGCAGTTCTTATGGTACGTAATTACTGTACGCGGTGTAATGCGTCATACTCTAATGATCACTCATGCACTGCGCGCTGTCGTAGTTGTAACTATAGTTATGAAACGAAGCGTCGAGGCGATCCATCGATCGTTAAACAGTGACGAAGGTTAAAGGTTTAACGCTCGGTACCCAACAATCAAAACAAGTTAATTTTGATACAATGAAAAAATCCATTGAACAAATTATAAACGATGGTGAAATTACGGATAGTAATAGCGTACTATTAAGCTATCCATCAAAGATCATGCGCACCGATCATTTTAGAATTCTTTCAGTAAATAGCAGTAAGATTTGCAGACCCGTCTTTAAAAAACGTATTTTGAAACTGGGAGATTTATCATCAGTACCATACGGTTACACTAGCGTAATATAAATAGCATCAGTGCACTTCTTTCAGTCAGTACGTAAACAATGTCGTTGTCATCCACGTACGCCGAAACCGCACTAACTGCTCACGCTATGATAACAACTATTGCTAGTCTGTGTAACGATGATAAGGACGTTGATTATGAGGAGCATACGGTTCGCTTTAAGAGATGACAAAATTAATGCCGGAAGAATTATACTCATGTCTGAAATTAGCAAGGGTTTATTAACCGAATATGGGGTAGACATAGTGCATTGGGCTCGCATATTATTGCTGCGAAGCTACATTAATCGATGTCCTTCTCATTCATAACTTATGCTTAGTTATCGCACACATTACAAGTCTTATATTACCGCAAAAATATTATGACTGTAAGTTGTTATCATATGCCATGAACTTACAGTCAGATAGTTTTCAAAATATTTTGTGCATCCAGCGATAATACGCATCGACTTTAGTGTATCAAGTCTCTCAGCCGTGTAATGGTTAAAAGTTGGTCGTGCGCGTCATTGCTAATAAAGTGTGCATCGGTAGAAGACGGTGTCTTGTACCGCGTGAATATGTACGTTATTGATCGAACAAATGCGCTCCATAAATTCAAATTAAGCACGTCTATGTACGTCATTGTAATGCACGTGCTCCTCTGTATGCCATTGTATGCATGGTATTTACGCCAGATGTCATTCAATCCGTGTGCGGCTGTTCGTTATTGTTACTAATGATATATAAATGCATCAGTTACACGCCATGATTATTCGTTCTCCACGATGTCGTCTGATCCTTGCTTTAAATATTTAAATCGCTCGGCGTTTTGGTGTGATCTTGGTAATTTGTGTAAAGCGCGAACAATACGTTTTAGCGAAAAGTGGTGTATCGATCTACGGCAGTTTCATCCTGACGGTTATCCCACTAAACACGGTTTATATCTCAGTGTAGCAGCGTTTAATCAGCTGTTACAAATCATACCCGATCTTGAAGCCGCTGTAAAACGTGCGTGCAAAAAAGGTGTACTATTTACATATTCTTTGGACAATTCTGTTCGTATTTCTATCTGTGACGAATTTCCGTGTATTGACATACGCTATCTTTTCTGCTCTGACGCAGAACCACGTGCCACACGTTGTGGATTATACCTGCAAGACAACGTGTGGGAATTATTGAAACAGAACGCGAGTAATTTGCTGGCATCATTACCTAACTTTTACGTGCCACCCAACGTGAGCGGTGACGACTTGTTTAGCACGATACCTCAGTGCTTTTACGGTGTGAAAAAGCGAGAACATGAATAACATTCCAACCACTAGTGATTCTGCAGAGATGTCTAATCACGATACGCTTACTACAGACGCTATATACCTCGATGAGGTTTTAAGCGATGACGAACTAAATCTCGTCGATGACGATACCGTCAAATTGTGTCACTATTGTAATACTATGGGACATCCACACCATTATTGCCCTACGGATCATGTGCAAATGATTAGTCAGAAATTATTCGCATCCATGCTGTGTGAAAAGATACATTCGTTGGCTGTGCGAGATTGTTACGGATGTCTAGTAAATCATCCGAGTCAACGTGAACATTCATGTTTAGGGATTGATGTTGACCTTAATCTAATTGACAATTTTGAACTGTATAATGAGGCGGCATTATTAGAAATGCACGAAGCCGAATATTGTGCTCAACTAGCCTGCCATTACTATATATGCGAACATTGTACTGATCTGTACCATATGTGTATGACGGAATGGTATAGGTACATTGTGGATGTAATATATGAAAAACAGATGTTGTCGCCATAACTATAATTAATATTAATTTATTTAGTTTTATTTAAAATTAACCGTGTTTTTAAGCATTAAAACACACGGATAATTTTTAATAAAATCAAATACGTATTTTATTATTTTAAATAACATAATTAATTGTTTTATTTTGTCAATCGTTGCTTTGTAAAATATGTTGTATTTGGTGTTTTTTCGTATCTTTGTAACGATATGTATTATTGATGTTTGTATTAATAAAAAAGTTTTAAAATCGGATTTCGTTTGTGCAGTACTAGCAGCTAGCTCTCTTTCTCTTTATCTGTCGCTAGCGACTCGCTATTTACTCCCCGCCTCCTCTGCACGCATTGGTATGCCCGCTTTTCACTTGACAGAGGCACTTGAAGGCACGTGCCATAGCTATTCTTTAGAGAAGCATGGTCCAGGTGAATGAATGATAGAGTGAGCTGAATAGCGCATACGTAAATAAAACACCATTAATGCCGCTTTCCATGTAAGCTTGTCTGCTCGCATGTTCTCGCACGCTTTTCTGCTAGAGGGTTTGTCTATTTCCATGCAGGCGAGTTTACCAGCGACGTCGTGTGTTTTCCTAGCGCAGACAAGTGAAATATGGCTAGTTTATATTTCATTAAGTGTTGCCTTCCTGCCTACTGTCATGTGCAAAAGTGCAAAGGCCAGGTCCTGAAGCTGAGCTTTGAAAACCAAGAGCATTTAATAGATCTGGTAGAAAAACATCCGCACCTCTATGATGTTAGCTCAAAGGGGCATAGTAATAAGATGTTAGTAAAAAATATGTGGAAGCAAATTGCCCGTGACCTAAATATCGATGGTCTTGATTGTAAGTAACTTGCAACATTAAACAATGTAACATTCTAGCTCATATTGCCAGTCCGTCGCCCATCTGCCCAATTGTTACTCATCCTAAATGTCTTTGCGATTTCAAGCAAATATGGGTGGTAGGACCATGTGGTGGAGCGTTCAAGAACTTAAAATCATATTTTATCAGTCAATTTAAAATCTTAGATTAAATTATGAACATTTCATCTAAATCGTCAAAAAGAATATCCTTAACTGGTTGTCAGATGTCAACTAAATTTAGCTGGAATGACACTATGGCGATGTCATTCAGAAACTCTGCTCAGAATTCAGATTGGTACATTTCTCAGTGGCCAGCTTGAACTTTCCGAAATTGTCAATATTAAATTAGTAATTCGATACGAATGCAAATGTAGATGAGTGTCAATGCTATTGTTTTTTGTTACCACGCAATAAATGTTGATTCACAAAATAATAATTAGGGCGATAAGAACCGCTGGGTGAATTTCACGCAAATTTGGCAGGAAGCATATTTGTGTGAAATTATTTAAGATTATTCAGAGAAGTCTAATTACCGATTCCCTTAACCTTTACATATATTTCATGGCTTGTATGTGGGTACTATGAATAAAACATGCAAATTATTATATTCCATTTAAATTATACTTTCTATTTTAATAATCCTTACCAGGGGAACACTGCAAGCTTAAATGGAAGTCCATAAACGATTACTTCTTTTTTTAGTTGTTAGATGCATTAACTGAATCATCAGAACACACATTCTTTGCCTCTTGCACAAATAATACAGAAGCTGACTCTTGTATGGCATCATTATTGCATGTAAATCTTCACACATTTAAACGCCACAATTACTAGATATCTGCTTATCAGGCTACACGCATGTGTACAAAACCAACATACATAACAAGCGCGCGTGTCAGCGGCACGGACAAGCGCCCGTGGAAATGTATATATAGGAAATGCACTAGACCGACTTTTCTGCTAGCAGAAAAGCGAGCAGAAAAGTCGCGAACTGCGCGACTTGTTTTTATGCGAGAGAATTTCAGCGCGCTGAAAAGCTCACATGGAAATGGTTCTGAAAAAACCAAAACTGCACTGAATCAACTTTTCTGCTAGCAGAAAAGCGCGCATACAAGCTTACATGGAAAGCAGCACTTAGACGGTTTTTGTTCAATTTCATGACAAAATATTCACTGAATATTGTGTTTATTTTTGTAACTATTTAAAGATGTTATGGATTCGTCGCACAAGTATCTGATGTCATAATCATACACTTAAATGTTCATAGCATTTCTCCTACGTCACCAGTATCTGATGTCATAATCATACACTTAAATGTTCATAGCATTTCTGCTCCGTAGCGTGTATATGACGACACACTTCTTAAACGTACATAGCACTTCTACTATGTCACCAGTATCTGACATCACAATCATAGCATTTCTCCTAATTTTATGATGCAACTTTTAAATGGACATAGTATTCCTCCTACGTCTCGAGTATCCGAGGTCGCAATCATAGTATTTCTCCTAATTTTTTCATAACAATTCTTATATGTACACATCATTTCAGCTACGAGTATCTGACGTTACAATCAGAGCATTTCTCATAATTTTACGTCACAATTCTTAAATGGACATAGCATTTCTCCTGCATTACGAGTATCTGACGTTGCAATCGTAGCATTTCTCCTAATTTACGGGACATTCTTAAATGGACATAGCATTTCTCTTACGTCACGAGTATCCGATGTCACAATTCGTAATGTTCGCTAACCAGTAAGCATTGATAAGGTATTCGCAGAAGAGTAACTACATATTACATCGTAGTGACGGTTCACACGCGTCCACGTATGCCTAAGGTATATATATATATATATATGCGCATGAGTGTATACCTTCTTAGTCGTACGTGGACGCACATGTGACGACGCAATGGCATCAACGCCTGACTGCAATACGGCGTTATGACACCCATTTACTATGATTGTCTGCGGTCCAACACAGTGCGGCTAAACTGAGATGATAAAAGCACTAATAAGAGATCCCTATGCCATTACTTTCCCTCCACAGAGGATTGTGTACTGCTACGGTGCGTGGCAAGATGGGTATAACGATTTGGCAAAAGAAGTTGAATTTAAAGAGGGTGTGAATGTTGAACTAGATAGAAGTTGCAGAACAATGGTGGTGCTCGACGATTTGATGAATAAATGCGACGAGAATGTAGCTGACCTATTTACAAAACGTTCTCACCATGAGAATTGTAGCGTAATATTTGTCACACAAAATCTGTTTCACAAGTCTCGCAATCAACGTGACTTATCGGTTAACTGTCACTACATGGTATTGTTTAAGAATCCCCGTGATGTGTCATTCATTCGTTCTTTATCTAATCAGATGTACCCAGGCAATACAAAGTATTTGATCGAATCATATAAGGACGCTACACGCGAACCTCACTCATATCTACTCCTAGATTTGAAACAGACGACACCTGACATTATCAGACTCCGTTCATCTGTTCATCAGAAGGAGGGGTGCTACGTTTACATACCTAAGAAAAATTGCATCACGTAAAACGGAACGCCATTTACCTATGCTGCAATATTTGGCTAAAGTAAAGCCTTCAATCAAAAATGATGTAATCAAACAGTGTTCGAACGAATTGGTGGATGTACTATGCGAATCATGCCTAAACGTATTACGTGGGAATGTTCATCTCACTAAAATACGATACAAGCAGCTGAGTAAATACAAAGCGAAAATGCATATGCTGACTAGTCGGTAGTGCCATATGCACGTAAAAGAAAATTGCTACAAACAGGCAGATTTTTAGGTGCCTTATTACCAGTGGTGATCAGTACGCTAGCACCATCTTCTTCTTTTCGATCGCTGGTATCACACTTGGAGAGCCGTTCCCAAGATGAGCACCATTAATTGGTAAACTGTTCACGTGAAAAGATGGAACATACACGTAAAATGGTACTAGTTCCTCACGAATTGATATGTAATTTAAATGAACGGAGTAAAATATCATTGCTACAGACAGATCCATCGATACGTAAAGCTATTAGTCTCGACAACGAGATATCCAATATATTAACCAGACACGATCTGACTGAAAATGAAAAAGCAAAATCATATTCGCAAGTATTGGCTAAGTATAGGCATTACTATCAGCAAACGCAAGGACAACAACAACAATATCAACCATTACCTCTACAACCCATAACTAACTACGATGCACTGCCCGCACAAATACTAGAACGTACGATGAGGGAATACCAAAAACGTACAAGACAAAAGCCAGTGGAGTAATTGATATTTTACGTTCGTTTCCTGAACGTTTTCACGTTAATGATTTGGGCGAAGTGACAATAGAGGGTACGTTTTTCCCAAAAGGTAATGTACTCGACCTGCTTACAAACGTAGTAGCGCATGGTCGTAAACCTCTTATGGCTGGTATGCGTGATTAAGCGGAGGGAAAGTTTCTTAATCTGTTACGCGACCTAAACATACCCCACAGATTTGTAGGGCAAGAGAAAACGATGAGACAGATATATAATGGTGCAGAAAATGATGTTAGCGCCAATGAGTACACGTCTACACCCGTGAGCAAAAGAATACGTAGAAGGAGTTCTCTAGCGGACATCAGGAAGAAAAAGCGACATTCAAGTCCGGTGTGGGTAAATTTAGATAAGTCATGAATGATGCTAAATTGGCGAAAGTATATTTTGATCCGAAACATTACGCGTCTTTTGGTGGGAAAGAATAGCTATATAATGCGTTCAAAGGTAAAATACCTCGCAACTACATCGACAAATGGTTAAAACACCAAGAAGTATATACCCTACACAGACCGTGGAGAACAAAGTTTGACAGGCGAAAAATAAGAGTTTCAGCCGTTGATGAACTATGGCAGGCAGATCTATGCTCGATGGGCATGCTGGCAAAAGAGAACAACAATGTGTTATATTTGCTATGCGTAGTTGATGCCCTTTCAAAATATGCATGGGTGGAATGCATGTTTAGTAAAACGTCGTCAGCAGTCAAGAAAGGGTTAGAATCAATATTGGAGCATACTGTGCGTCGCCCACACGCTATTCAAACAGACAAAGGGGGTGAGTTCGTAAACCGTGTAATGAAAAAATATTTGAAACATAATGGAATACATTTCTACACTTCTCAAAATGAAATGAAAGCTGCAATGGTAGAGCGTTTTCAGCGCACACTGAAGGGTCGAATATACAGATAGATGACGCATAAAAATACACGAAAGTATATTGATGTATTACCCAGTTTAGTCACAGCATACAATAACACAACAAATTCCAGTATGCGCATGGCTCCTACCGAAGTCGACCGTAGTATGGAGTTAATCGCGTGGAGACATATATATGGAAAGAAGACGAAGAAATATTCCAAATCTAAAAACAGCCATACTCAAGGTGACAATGTTAGAATATCACAAGCAAAAATGCCATTTGAAAAAGCATATCGCGGGCAATGGAGTCGCGAATTGTTTAAGATGTGTGAGGTGCTTACAGACAAATATCCATACTTATATAAATTAGAAGACTATGGAGGTGACCCGATTATTGGTACTTTTTATCGTGATGAGATACAGCAAGTGATAGAAGAAAATGATAAAGAGTATGCCGTGGAAAAAATACTTAAAAGTAGACAAAATTAAAAGGGACAACGCGAGTATCTGGTAAAGTGGCTCGGTTACCCGGATAAGTTTAACACGTGGGTTAATGAACTAAGTACTACACATCATTGACAATGGATGAATATATGGAGAGAAGATCGGATCAGAGCATGTGGTGAATGCTGGGTTCACGAGTACCGAAAGAAGAAATAGTATACCTGGCTCAAATTATAGTGATTTATATCATAATCATTACATGTATCATGAACCTGAGTATACAAAATGGGCAATCAGGCATATGGATATCGCTTTTGAGTGGATGTCTAGGGTATATATTGCCTAGTCCGCGCATAAAGACGTTCATACATCATTCGACTCAGAATGAATGAGGATCAGTTTTACATAACGCTTCCGAGCAATAGTAGTACACAGTTCTTTCCAGACAATAAGATATCAGAGTTTCGAACACGTCTGCAAACTCCATTAACATTAGATGGCGAATGGGAACTGGGCCGCTCGAGTGTATTATATCGGAGGAGTTGGCTTACTATTGCGGAGAAAAGTTTTGTACAAATACACGCATTTACTAAGAAGAAGATAAAGAAGAAGAAGAAAAAAGATAGCGTTGCATCAGGAGAAATTAGCAAAGATGTCGCCAGCACATCAGAAATAGAAAAGACATCAGCATTTCCACTAGTTTTAAAAGATGGTTTCGGTAATCCACGTACTGCCGTTTGGGGAAAACGGTTACGAAATGCTCAGGGAAAAGATGCGCGAAATGATAAAACAAATAATAACGGTAAAAAACGTTTACGTAGAAGCGAAAATTATTATTATGTGCAAACAGAAGCTCCATTTATCAATGTACCGAAAGGGTACTATGCCGTAAAAAATATGGTAGACTATTTAAATGGCCAGATAGAGAGCAAGACTAGATTTAGACACAAAATTTTTTTTTTCAATTTTTACTTGCATCGCGCGAATCTAGTTTCTCTCACAGTTAAAGATAATTACACTATACGTTTATGTAGAGATGTAGCAAATTTAATTGGATTCGTAGGAGGAAAAATACATATGGGACCTATAGACTTTAAAGAATCATTTCGTTCAAATCGTGAGGGTGGTCCTACGATCGCATATATATACTATGACGTAGTCTCACACATCGTGGTAGGCGATACTTCCGCACCGCTACTCAGAGTGATACCTGTTTCTAGTACAGATGGAGGAAAAGATATATGTCAGTGGACGGTTCCTGATATTCAATACCGTACTGTGTCAAAGAACTACATCGATACTATTGGAATACTTATAACGGATAGAACTGGTGCCAATGTCCCATTCAAGGACGGAACATCGCTGAGTGTACTCTGTTTGCATTTCAGACGACGACGACAACGATAATGAGAGGGACGTTAAGAGGGATGAGTAGAGGAAGAACGAACGCACCAGCGCTGGCTCGTTACTATGCGAGTCAAGCGGGTCATGGACGTATTCCAGTTTTTGTAGGCGCGCGATACCAATCAGGACATGGACTCGGTAATATCTTAGGTGGTCTATTACGTTCTGCAATACCTTTTGCAAAAAATGTGGCTAAATCTGTGGGTAAACAAGCTCTTAGTGCTGGAATCGGACTAGCTGAGGACGTAATGGCTGAAAAAAATGTTATAACAGCATTAAAATCGAGAGCAGGTGGGGTTGCCAGGTCTTTGATACCGGAAGCTGTAACAGCGGTGCGAGGTGGTTTAAGACCACCTCAACCTAAACGTAAAAAGAGGAATGATACACGTAATGCTCAGTCAATGCGTTCGATACCGAAGAGGAAGGTTCACAATAGACGTCAGAGAAAACAAACTGATATCTTTAATTAACAAACAACATGGAACTTAATCAGATCTGCGAGTGTTCGAAGATCGAATTAGACATTTTTCAGATGCGTCCCATAGTGACGACATTGGCGTCTGCAAAATGGGAACTGTTTCAGCCTGTATCTAGTTTATCAGAAAGTGGACCGATCGAGTTTTATGTCAGTGGGTCTGCCGATAGATATTTAGATCTTACGCAATCTTATCTTTCGATTAAAGTTAAGCTAGTAAAGCTAGATCGAAATGGTGATGAAAAGACACTCGAGGCGAATGACCTAATAGCTCCTGCGAATAATCTTTTGCATACGATGTTCTCACAAGTGGATGTTTTTTTTAATGGAAAGCGTGTCAGCGACTCGAACGAAAATTATGCTTACCGCTCGTACATCGAGACATTACTAAATTAGGGCAGCGATACCACATCCTCGCATCTACAACTTGCTGGATGGAAAATAGATGATGCCGGCGAATTTGATAATATCGCCGATACTAACTTAGGTTTTCAAGCACGTAGAAGAATGATGGAGCAGAGTAAAATGGTGCAATTAATAGGCAGCATACACAAGGATATGTTTCTGCAGGACCGATTCCTGCTCGGTTCCGTTGATTTAAGAGTACACCTACAGAGGAGTAAAGATGCGTTTGCCATTATTGCCACAGAAGGAGTGAGTCCTAAATTGAAAATAATGTCGGCTAACTTATTTGTACGCAAAGTTATCCCATCATCAGATCTGCTAGTGGTGCACGCCGTTACTCTGAGACAGACAAGCGTGAAATATCCTATTCGCAGGGTAGTGTGTAAGACTTTTACAGCACCTAGCGGTGTTATGAGCATCGATAGAGATAATATATTTATTGGTCAGCTACCTACTAGAGTATTATTCGCTTTTGTACCTAATGATGCCTATAATGGTGTGGTGCATACAAATCCGTTCAAGTTTGATAACAATAACACTACCTATGCTACATGTTATATAAATGGAGAAGAGGTTACAACATCGCCAATACGTCCTTTGTTTAGCGACGACATTTACTTGGACGCTTATTTCTCACTATTCAGCGGTATTGGGGCATTATTCAAAGACCGTGGCTACCTGATAAATAAGACTCAGTTCAGACATGGAACCACATTGTTCACATGGGATTTTACGCCAGATCTAGCTGATTCAGAGCATCACTACACTACATGCACTGGTTCGCTAAGAGTGGTCTTCCATTTTGCTCAAGCATTTGCCGCTACAACCAATGTAATTTGCTATGCTGAATTTGATAATACGATAGAAATTAGATCAGACTTTAACATATTAACAGATTATTAACAAATATGTTGAATACATTTGAAATAGAGGATCTATTATTCGGTGACAATAAAATGCGTGAACACTTTCTCAGTGTTTTTCCAATTGACAATGTACCCCGCACATAGTAAATATCTCCCGGCCTCATTAGTAATAAACACGCATCCCAGTAATAAATCCGGACAACAATGGGTGGTGGTTTATTACCTTAGAAATGGAAATTCTGATTACTTTGATCCATATGGAAGACGCTCTTCTGACGGAAGAATGATATCAAATGTACAAAATGTACACCGTGCGTGTGTTTATTATTGCAACAATGTACGTGTTGAACCAGTGTGATGACAACTTGTGGATATTATTGCGTATATTTCTTATACCATCATTTGAGAGGCGTACAGATGAAACACATATTATGGGCCCTAAGAAACAGAGACAAAAATGACGCGATAGTGAAACGTCTGACGCGCAGGATTATGAATATACAGAAAAAATGATCCTATTTAATGTATAATTATTTATGTACTATGTTTTCTTTTTAATTATCGTGAATAAATGTCGCTAATATTTATCATAAGAAAAATGCACGTGTCAATAAAAAATACATTAATTTTGTAAAAATATGTTATTATTTCTTCGTGTTCCTTTCTCACCCCTCACCCATCCCCAATTATCGCAATTTTGATAAAAATATTTAATGGTACACTAGGCACGTGAGGCATACCACAATGATCCAAAGATCCGTAATTAATCGTATTCACATCGCGACAATGACAAAATGCGGACATATTTGAATACAGAGGAAACCAGTTTTCTATAACTGGAATGTCAGTCAAACATGGTGCGATAATAATGTTTTGTAAACCGATGATGTTAAGCGGTGGAGAAAAAAACACGTGACCGAAATAAGGGCGTGTTCAGATTGGAAAGATAGTTTTACTGACAGCTCATATTTTAGCTATAAAAGCGAAATGGGCGCGACTAGTAAGGCATACAGCTTTTTGAATTTGTCAAAACACGTAAAATGGAATCTCAATTATGTGATCGATGGAGAACGATAGGTTCTACGCCTATTAATTGTGGTTGCATCCAGTGGAACCAATATAAAGAGGTAGCAGTATGGCAACCATTTGCAATGTCATTGCATGAAATCCGTAACCGCTGGAGAGAATATCTAGCGGATCTGGACGAACGCAATTACAACAAATGGTTGCATATGAAGTACCAACTTCGCAATGATTGTTGGATGTGTATGTCGTGCAAACAAGACAGAAGTTATCGTTTGCATTAATTGAGATAAAAATATTTACGTTAGCAAAATAAAAAAATAAGAAAAATAGGCCTCTTTTTTAAGAGGCCACCAAAAAACCAAAATTATGTTACATACACCCACACACAAACAGGTACATAAAAAAGATGCACACACACACACACGACACACACGCATAGGGGACAAGGAACACGGTTGACAAGGGGCATGCGCGTAGAACCACGCGTGCGTTGTCACGCGCGTATCGTAACACGCGTGAGGGTATGCGCAGTACGTGCGTGTGTCAGTGCATCAGGTGCGTGCATATGTGTGGGTACGTATGCGAAAAAAAGTAGGATACCCTTGTGGATGATGGATCAGTAACAGATTTCCAACGATACAGACACATTCAAACACATATTCCACCATGGGTGAAGCCCTTCGTCGTGGTACATACCAATGACATTATTAGTTCGCGAGGAAATCTAACATCGCATGACCTTAAAGCGAATGAATCGGACATGTTTAATGATAATATGAGTAATGCACGACCACACCATAAATATGCATAAAGCACTCGCGCACCAAAACGTGATATTCTAATAATTACCCACGGGAATTAGTACATATGTCCACTCGGCTAAGAACTAGGAAACGCTGCAATATTGTATCCAGAGCACAAAGCTGTACACATTCGCAACTACAAAGTAAAATCTCTTAGCGAGTCGGTGATAATTCAATAGTAATTTTGAATATTTCTAAAAATCATGTAGTATGAGACTTGAGGTACTAACACGTTCTTTCATTATTAAAACATGGTATGTTTGTATCTCGATTCAAGCTTGATCTCACAGATATTCAAAACGTATGGTTAAATCACACGCAACAAATAATCTTTTTAGCATGAGTACGCTCTACATACAATTCTATAAACGGAACCCTCAGAGATATAATGACCACATTTTAACCATCGTATCTAAAACGATTGACGTTATTGCAAAGTATTTAAAAAACAATTTGTGCATAATGACTGATAAAAGTCAATCAAAATATTCAACAACAATAAAAAATGTTTTACTAATAACGTTAGCGACGTCAAACTAATTTCAAAATATTCAACAGTTTACCTGTATGGTATCGATGAAAATGAGATATATATTCATCGGTATTAGGGTTAACTTCTTTTTAACCCATGATACAATACAATCCATCACCACCAAGTCTTGGTTACCATTCCAACCGAACATACCGTTAATACAAGATTATTTTTAAAATTTTGTTGCTAATCTGTCTGGTACCTGTTGCTAAGACAGTAACAGCTTACAGACAGTCTCTAAATATTCTACAGTTTACTAATAACGTTAACGACGAAACAGTCAAATTATTTTCAAAATATACAGCAATACCGTAATTCCTCATACATCCTCAATCTCCTCCTCCTACGACCTCCGTTATCAGACCACCTCTTAAAATCTATTTTGTTACTAATCTATCTGGTAGCTGTTGCTAATACAGTAACAGCTTACAGGCAGTCTCTAAATATTATACAGTTTACTATCAGACCTCCTCTTAAAATCTTTTTTGTTACTAATCTGTCTGGTAGCTGTTGCTAACACAGTAACAGCTTACAGGCAGTCTCTAAATATTCTACAGTTTACTAATGACGTTAGCGACGAAACAGTCAAATTATTTTCAAAATATACATCAATACCGTAATTCCTCATACATCCTCAACCTCATACTCCTACGACCTCCATTATCAGACCACCTCTTAAACTCTATTCTTTTTACATTACTATCTTATTATTCATGCAACGGTAGATAACCACGGAGGGGGGGGGGGCGCCGCCACTACATTTAAACGTAAAATACACAACTTTTAAACTTTTAAGGGTTAACTAATTCAAAATAATAGAACATTCCACAGTGATGCAGATTCTCAAACCCGTGTGAATATAGTCGCCATTGTTATCTAGAAAAACGTGGCGTTCTGTGCATCATTGTTCTTCAAACAATAGCGACTATAAATGGAGCGTTTTGATTGGTTAAAACCACATTCCAACGAAAAGAACAATAGCGACTAAAACCCCCCTATACTACTCACGCACGCACGCACGCACATAGAAATAAATATATTTACAAGATGCATGGCCAGCTTCTAATTGCCAGATCACCATTAATAGCTATTGTGCCTCACTACCGGACTTTGCTTCAGGTTGCATTATCCCAACATTAGTTACTGGTAGCGGCAGATGTCTGCCAAATTAGTTTCAAAATAGTCAAAATCTTACCTTGAAATTAAAAAATGAAATTCTTGGAATGGATAGATCAAGTATATGACGACGTAATCAATTACGTCTCAGTCATGTAGGCTAACGTCACAATCAATATGCGTAATGTACGACGCAACATTCTAGTTCCGTCCTGAACCTTGGATAATCCGGCAAGTGTACGAGTGTTATGTCGTTACTAATTAACAAACATTTTGCTACATATTTGGAAACTAATTTGGCCTGGCGCTGTTTATGTCATAGCACCCAGTAAAATTAGTTTCAACAAGGAAAGGTTTGTCTGTCTGTCTGTGAAATTGTTGTCACTTAGCGTTTGATTTTATCTTTATGCAGATTCGTAGCGACTCGCAAATAGGATAAGGCTGTCTGGCTGCCCACCCACCGCCCGCACGTCCGCCCTCACGTCCACCCGCCCGCCAGCCCGCCCACCGGCTAGAGCCATCAGAGCCGTGGCTAACTGATGCACATCTGTCATTACAGTCTTCCATTCAACACCGATGCACGCCTGTGTGTGAATGTATCTACGTGATGATACAAACAACCACGAAATGTCATAAATTTGACAGACAGACAGACAGACAGACAGGCAGGCAGGCAGGCAGGCAGGCAGGCAGACAGACAGGCAAGCAGGCAGGAAGGCAGGCATGCACAGAACTTACCGCAATACTCACAGTAGCCTTTGGCCGCGTGTGTAATAATGTTTGTCTACTTACCTAATACATTTCAAGGTATTATATTGCCTCTCAAATATGAAACGAAGATACTGGAGTCGTGTAGATATAGAGTGAGAGAATGTGGGCGGGGTGAGGAGGGATGCATGGAGGGAGGAAGTGACGGAGGGAGGGAGGGAGGGAGGGAGGGAAGGAAGGTAGGGGCTGGGAGGGGTCCGATCATCAGATGGTGAGGAGGGAGTGGTGGAAGGGAGGCGTAGCTGGAGAAACGGAGAGAGAGGGATGGGGAGGGGGAGAAAGAGTGGAAGAGGGAGGAAGGGAGGATAGGAGGAATGGAGGGGGTGAGAACATAAGATTGACGGGGAGAGGGCTGGGTGCAGAGTAAGATGCTTTATGTGGGGAGAGCGAGAGAGAGGAGAGAGAGAGAGAGAGAGAGAGAGAGAGAGAGAGAGAGAGAGAGAGTTTTGAGACGAGGAACTTAGTCGTCTCAAAACGAATAAATCAGCTGGCTTTGACGGGCTGAAAGCCCATTTCCTAAAATTAACAGCACCAGTTATAGCGCCGTAAGTAACACCTATTATAAATGTAAGTATTGATACAGGTGTGTTTCCTACCAAGTGGAAGTAAAAACCGTTATACAAATCAGATAACATAAGCGATATTAATAACTATAGACCCATATCCATTTTACCGATTTTATCCAAAATTATTGAAAGACATATTCATAATCATTTATATAAATTTCTTAGTAAGTACCATTTACTGAATGAATCGCAATCAGGATTCAGGCCAAAACATTCATGCGAGACTGCATTGCTGAAATTAGTAGAGAAATGGCGGTTTGCGATAGATAATGGCCACTTTGTAGGAGCTATTTTAATAGATTTCAAAAAGGTGTTTGACTTAGTCAATCATAGTATATTATTAGAAAAATTGGGCATTTATAAATTTTGTCCGCTAACGTTAAAATGGTTTTCATCATATCTAGAAAACAGACTTCAATATGTTTCTATTTCTGATAAGGTATCTGATCATCTACCGATAGGGGTATGCGTGCTGCAGGGTTCGGCGTTGGGACCCCGCTTATTCATATTATATGTAAACGAGCTACACATGGGTCTAGATAGCAACGTTAACATGTATTGTGATGATACGACGATGCACTGTAATTTTGAAAGTTTGCCACCCCTTAAACAACAGCTCACCACGGATATGGAGTTTAATACAAAATTCGTGTGAAAATAATAAAATGATCTTGAATAAGGAGAAAACCAAACTATTAATGATAACCAGTAAAACCAAGCTAAAGCAGATAAACAAAGACGAAATAAAGATACCGATATTTGATGGTTACTTAGAAATTGTAAATGAAGCAAAGCTTTTAGGCGTATATATTAATGACACTCTCTCATGGCAACAGCACATCAGCAAAATTTGCAACAAGATTGCGTCACTCATTTATATGCTACAGAAAAACAAGTAGTACATGGATGTTGAACAGAGAAACTTGTTTTTATAAAGCATATGTTTTTTACCACACAGATTGTGCCACACAGACTAGTTGTCTAGTGTATAACGCTGGCTTGCCGTCATTGTTAGATAAGCTTGAGAAATTGCAAAAACGCGCAGCTAGAATAATCTTATAAGTACCCTATAGGACCCCGTCACAAGAAATGTATGAAACTTTAAAGTTGACGACGTTAATTCAAAGAATGTCAGTTAAGACAAACATTATGACATATAAATCATTAAACGGCATTGCTCCTAGTTACATGAAAGATCTATTTACGTTGATGGAAGATGTGCACTCTCGAAATCTACGGTCAAAGACGACCGGTCTATTAAAGCCTCCACAAATTAGAACGGATTACGGGCGGTACAGTTTTATATATACTGCAACGCACATATGGAACAATTTACCGACTAATATTAAAAATTCGCCAACACTTATGTCATTCACTTCAAACATACATGCGAAATGATGGTGATGATGATGACGACGACGACGACGACGATAATGACGATGAGGATACAGCTACTACTAGGCTACGGCTGCAGCTCCTACTGCTACCGCTGCTGCCGCTACTACTACTACTACTACTACTACTACTACTACTA
>CM067359.1:9704019-9714019 GCA_034401795.1 Chaetoderma sp. LZ-2023a
TTCATTTACATATGCTTACGCGTTTTCATGTATTTTGAAGATGGGACCATCCATGCACATCCACTGATCGTTCAATAGCTGTAGACATAGCGATATTAGACAAGAAATTGCCATTTATGTATTTACAATTATCTACGTTAATCGTCTGATTGCTACGGTTGGTGAGCCTAGTTATATGAAATATAACATTACGAAATAATACACTATACCTAGCGTCATGCAACGGCAAACAATTCTCCTTGCACGACAACCGTCGCTGCAACGGAGTTGAAATCATTGTGTTTGTCGGACTATGCCTTTCAATTAGTTCAGAGGTAAGTTTCGGATATTAATTTTAATCGAAGGCTGTCTATTAGCTTTTCAGGAACATCCCGGGGTTTGCGCCATAGCGTTGTAGCATACATATTGTCAGCATGTCTGTGTCCATCTTGGAATACTGCCGCTACGTGATGTGTTTAGTGGTATTGCTGACTGGGTTCATCACGCTGCTGTATTGGAAGGATTCAGTGCCAGACTCAACAACCAAACCTCACGATAGATTTGTCGGAGCAGAGGTATACTTTACTTTTGCCGACCTGCAAGAGATTAAGTGGGGCACCAAGGATTACCATGTAGAGTGGCCTTACTGCTGACATGCGGTGTATATATGATACTATACATTTACATGGGCCTCCATAGAAGTCAACATTAGTGGAAAATTATCCCCTCTTGTCTCCGCGTAACCATTTAATCGTCAACCTGACCTAGATAGCCTCTATAATGGTCTTTGCAAATGCCAATTTACAGGCCAAGAGAAGGCTAGTTTGACAATTTACCAATGTAACCGAGCCAGTCATTTCAGCGGTAAATTGTCAGGAATAGTCTTCTCTCGACGTGAAAATAGGCATTGATTAAACCAAAATTTGGAGTATCTCGACCATTAACCAAGCAATAGTTACATGAAATATCCATTTTCAGTACAATAGAAAGCAATTTTTTGCAAATTACCCTGGTGAATTTCCAGTATTATTTTTCTCCTGGCCTGCTAATGGACATTCAATACTGGAAAATGTAAATTTTCTCGAAAATTCTATTACGGGTTGCCTGATACATGTTAGCGCTTTGTTGCATTGCTAACTAAAGAAGGGTTACCTGGTCAAACTAAGCCTGTGACAACACATAGCATCCTCCTCATCCAGGTTGTTACATCTTTAGCAAACCTGCTCCACTTGTTCTCCCTCAGTACCATTGAATAACCTGTCTCACATATATGCAGTAAGTATACCACTTCATTGTTCTGGGCCCAGTCTACTGCAACATCCGGGTCAACCTTGCACTGCTCCCAGACTGACAATTTGAAAGGGTTATCTTATATAAACCAACAACTGCAATTTTTACTGGTACGGGCTGACCATCGAACAGCAATTAGTAGTAATGGGTTTCTTGAACGAATTATAAATACCAATGCTACCATGTTGGTGTACTAACTATTTATTGATTTAACATGGAATAATATGTTGATAACCGTCCACTATTAACGGCAGAGATCCACCGGGCCCGATCTTAAACGAATGTTAGTATTAGAAAGGCTAAATAGAATGGTTCTATTTAAATGACCAATGCAATATATATATCAAGTACGGTAAACAAACATAGCAGAATATTTTCAAATGCAAATCAGTCAGATATAGATTCTTTGAGTGCATATTATCCCATGAGGGATGACTATTAGCAAGATATCAGGAACATCAAATTTCAGTATTCCGTATTTCCGCGATGTTCTTGCGGGATCTGGTGATATGAGAATGTGGACATGTTGTAAGGTTAGGACTGGTTGGTGGCTCCCAGAGTCAGATCGGATTTTCATATGCGTTTCAATCTGTGACATCATCATATAATAGAAAAAACGCGTTTCAACAGGTATAACTCGTAGTATAGGAAGAGATGTATTAATCGTTGAACAATAATTACTGGCCTATGATGGTCAAGCAGAGTTCACAGACAAGACTGGTAATGAGGGCTTGATATCAAATTATGTGTTTGCTTTTGTGTTGATGATTAAAATCAATGCGCAAATACAAACATCGCCATACCGATTGATTGGTCATGTGCTCAGGTTAGCTGGACAAAGTTAGCCCTCTGATCTGTCAAAATATACACACTCATTGGACATAAGGATAATGGAAGCATCTGTCCAGAGATATGACTTAATTAATTAGGTAGAATTGTCTCAGGCAGATAATCGGATTAAGCCGGTGACCATAAATCGTCAGGGCCTACTGACTCTCGTGAGTGGTGCAGAGTTAAGAGAGCTTTGTAAGTTCATTGCGGTCAGTAAAAAAACTCAGACTATATAATGGGATGGCATGAGGGAGAGGTATCTTTTCCTAAGAATCTTAAAAAATCAGCGCTAGGCCAATCAACTTTAGAAATATTCAAGCTAGACCATCTTTACGATTGATGATAAGCCGAGTTGCATTTGAAAGTGTCCACCACCATCAGCTCATCGACCTCCAAAGCCAATGTTCCCATTTTCTTCAATGTGGATGCTTATGCATGGTATAAAGAAGATTCTTCTCAAAACTGTAAAATGTAGATGCGGTTCTTGCAGTACGAGTCTATCATTAGATGTTGGAACAAGCACCACATTCCGGTATCTGGGTGGAACAATACCGTCTCAGGAACGTGGTCATGATGAATGCATGGTACTCCGTACATTGATTGACTGAATATAATACACCATCGCACGGTCTAATCTGTGTGCACACTGGCCTATATACCAACCAGAGATATTATAATGAATGAGAGTAGCGTGAATATTAAAAGGCGTGTGCTATTCGTTCAGAAGGCACGGCAATTTACAACATTTCATAAACATAAGACGCACTAGCGCAGCATATTCTCGACTAAGTTTCGAGGGAGGCCATATATGAGATATGGTAATGCTAAAAGTGACACAGTTGGCAAATCCAGCAAAGCATGGTGGAGTTGGGAGACGGCTAGTATATAGTAGAAGAGTAAATGAACAACGCTTGATGGAGCCTGTCACGTGCAGTCAACCTAATGTGGGTGCACTAAGGACTGTAGAGTGTAGCGTAAATGCAAAAAGGCAGGCTTGAAATGTGCACACCGCTAGTCAAGGCAGAGACAATGTGTGCGAATGGACATTTTGCAAGTGTACAGTTTCCAGATAAAATTTAATTGATCCTATGGTTAAATTAATGCCCTATCATCTGTTTTCTTTCGAATACCTTGGTGATTGTTGTGTATTCTTGTTGGAATAAATGGTTAATTGCTATTTCTAATTTATCTTTTACAAATACACACAGAGCTCACACAAACCAAGCGTACGTGTAAAATAGGCTTACCATTGGGGTTATTATAATAGATTGTTTGACCATAAACACTGTAAACACATAAATACAGTCTATAGAATGATTACGAACCGATATATTAGGACAACTATGATTTTAATGTAAAATCTTAGCCATATACGAAAACAAATTGACTTGCACAAACTATTTAAAATCGTGTCATATTTTGATTCTTTGTTCCTGCATACAAAGGTATAGAGACGGAAGCTCCTATCTGTGCAATTAGACGACGAGATAGGAGACATTAAAAATCACATTTAAACCCTTTTATAAATGACTGGCACAGCCGCCACAGATCAAATCATGCTGGTGTTAGTTTGAAACAATCTGTTATGGGCCGCCGTAACTGTATCCCAACTGGCATACTTGTATTAAAAAGCGCATGTCTGGACTATTGTCTGTAACGTAGCCGCTATATCGGCGAAATTGAGGAATCCAGTTTTAGCCATGCCCCGCCCATTTCTAGCTACGCTCCACCCACACTTCGCCCGTGTTTTGACCGATCGATCCCTGAACTCCGTGTCTATCGATTTTCAGAAAACTATAGATGCAAACTAATTTGACTGCGTGCTGTTACTACCAAAGATTAGCCATTCAGTTCGTACAACGACGCTTAAGACAGTCACCAATTATGCACTTGTGCCGCTCTTTAATTATGTCATTCATGATTGTCGTCATTGATTGTGACGTCATCATACACGTCACATAGTTTACTATGACGTCATATGATGGATGGATACACTAGAATGGTCCATTATGCTAACATCATCGGCTGATGGTAGGTGACAGGTTAGCTGCTTCATGGCGAAGTGTAGTAGTCTTGAGGAATGTCCATTTGCAGGCCAAGAGAGGACTATTTTTTTTATTCTTCATTAGAACTGGGTTGTTAATTTCTCAAAAATAGTCCCCCCTGGGCCTGCAAATGAAATTCAATAAGAAAGTGTTTTGATATTCTTGACAAAACATAGCCATTAAGCTGGAAACCGCAAGCCAGGCCCATTGTCCAAATAGACAATGACGATATAAAACCACTCATTAATATCCAAATTCTACATCAAATCAGAAATCTGCTGAAAATGGCTGGTATTTATCATTCAACGACGAGATTGACTCTCTCACTCTCTCTCCCTCTCCCTCTCCCTCTCTCTCTCTCTCTCTCAACCTGACTGCTCTGTGAACTGGAGTCTATATAACGCACTAGCCATCGCCTGTGCTCGCTGTGTGAACTGGTGTATGTGTAACGCTCTAACCATCGCCTGTCCTCACTGTGTTAACTGCAATCTGTGTAACACTAACGTTCGCCTATCCTCACTGTGTGAACTGGCGTCTCTGTAGCACTCTAACCATGGCCTATCATCATGAACTTTAGTGTATGTAAAACTCTAACCATCGGCTGTACTCACTGTGTGAACTTGTGTCTGTGTAAAGCTCTTTTCATCGCCTGTCCTCACTGTGTGAACTGAAGTCTGGTAACGCTCTAACCATCGCCTATCCTCAGTGTGAACTGGAGTCTGTGTAACACTAGCGTTCGCCTAACCGCACTGCGTGAACTGGTGTCTGTGTAACGCTTTAACGTTCGCCTATCCTCATTGTGTGAACAGGCGTCTCTGTAGCACTCTAACCATCGCTTATCCTGATTGTGTGAACTGTAGTCTATGTAAAATTCTAACCATCGCATGTCATCACTGTGTGGACTGGCGTCTGTGTAACGCTCTATCCATCGCCTATCCTCGCTGATAGGGAATGGAGAGAGAAGAACTATGGACTAGAGAACACCAAGATGTCAATCAAATATATGACATCATAATCAAATATGTCAGAGGCACGCTGACGTCACAATTAAATGCCTGAATGGCGTATCTAAGTCCATCGGGAACTCTTAATAGTCCGTGATATGTACGAATTTTATGTCTTTACTTTTAATAACCATTCTGTTGAATATTTTGAAACTAATTTGACTGAGCGCTTTTGCTGAAATAGGCAGCAATAGGCAGCAACAACACCGACATCAAATTAGTTTCAAAATATTCAACAGCTTACCAGTATAGTTTTCTGGAAATTGAGATTCAGGGACATCAGTGTTCGATAAATCTCATCGCAGACAGTGTGCGGGCGAAGCTTAGATAGAGAACGGTGGGAGTAGCTAAAATTAGATTCATCCAATCAGAGAAAATTAGTAAAGGATGTCCTACCAAATCACGCATGATATTATTGTTGAAATCAGTCAAAGAAGCGGTCGATCTGTTTCTCAAGTGGGTGACGTCATAATCAAATACGTCTTATCCGTCGTCAAAATCAAACTGGCTTTTCGTCAAGGGGTTTCGTTTCCTCGTCTATGAAGTCCACATCATCGGCTCATTCCATCTCTGGTGGCATACCCAGTATTGACACTGTGGTGGGGGTGGGGTTGGGGTTTGGTCTTGTGGAACTTTCCCGCACAGATTTTAATGCAGCAGCAAGGTAACAGACGAAAAGCACCGGAGATAGACGATCTCCCTGTGGTGAGCCGATTGCTGTCTCAAAATCTACAGACTTCACTTCATTTTTTTTGGACTTCATGACTTGACTCGTACTCTCAGCTTGGTATCTGCAAGCAGTGGTCTTACTAGTCGTCATTGTTCTTCATTGCAACTGTCCTGGCACCGTACATCTATGATCATTGAGCGTTTAATTGTGTCGAATGCTCGTGGCATGTTAATGCCCATTTTATGGAAATTTCAGTCTTTGGACATGACTACCGATACAAGCATGCGTTGAGCCCATACAATGTCTGCGCAGCTGCCTCCACGTTTAAAGCCACTTTGACATGATCTGGTGAAGTTATTTAGAATTATGTTCGAAAATATAACTGCTTAGATTTGATGTTTGTAATACACCTCTTTAGGGTTGGATTTGCATTACAAATTTTAGCACACGGATATATGTATATGTGCGATCTAATGCAGATAATTACCCTGCAAGAGAGGGATGCCCACAGTTAATTTTGCAGCGGTTCCACGAGTTTAATCACCAGAGTCATCAAGGTTTCAGGTAGAGTGGAGCCTCTGCATGTATTGTGCGGACGTTCCGCTGATAGCAGACCGAATGTTAAGGTGTTTTTCAGCAAACAGGCAGTTTCCCGGATGTGTTCATTATATATTAATATTAAACGTCAAAGGACGGAAGTTTCGTGGGAACACAACAGAAGTTCCATGGCCGTAGTGTGCTTGATTCTCTGCGAAATGCATAGAGACGCAATGGTTCCACAGAAGCACTGCATAAGTCCCATGGAGGTATGATCGGGTCCTACGAAATAAAGGTTCCCTTCGAATCATCAACAGAATTCCAGCTGAAGTCAAAGAGCAATTTCCACTTAAGGTGAAGTACCTTGGAAGCTTATGGAACGGAGCCAAAATGGTAGGATTGATAGGTCTGCTTCTTAAGACGCTGTCTCCGGCTGGAATTTAGGCTGAGGTAGGCAAACGACTATATACTGAGGGGAAAGTTATGATTCGATAGCATACAGCACTCCATAGTTTCGGGTACAGGGTGACTCCATATGATTAAAAATATTGTAACAGATTGATAAATGGTGGTGGATTATAACGTGTTCATCCTCCATGAACATCGAAAGGAGGTTCAGGAATAACTGAATGATTGATATGTCTAAATATTACAGGACTCGGAACAGACTCAATCGGGTACCTGGGGACAGTGTCTATTACCCATATAACATAAGTATTCAAATACTGAAGCTCAAAGCGATTGGTGCTAAATTTATTGACATTTCTACACATATCTTGGGCAGGATGATCAGGTTGAATACAATGAGTGGAACCAAACATAGGCCCGCCTCCATCATGCGTCAATGCGTGCTTCTTCTATAATCTGGTATAGGAAAGTAGCAAGACAGTTGACGATAACATGGGTGCTGGGTTGTGAGAGGAAGGAAAAAGATAATGAAGCTCAAGTGAAGACATAGGAATGGCCACTATGTCAATAATTTCCCCTCCAGCCCCATGCCAAAAAACCTCACTGAAACTCCTATTTTCCATCCGTGATCGTATTCTTCAGATCCCGAATATCTCGTTGTTCAAGATATACTTGCTCCATAAGATAACTCATCTCTTGCACTATATTCTCAATATACATGTCAAATTTCCTAAATTCCTCCTCTAAAGATACAGAAGGCTTCGTTCTCAGGTGGCAAGTGCACTCGTTGACAACTGTCGAGTCTGAACGATCCTCTCTCCTCAACAGGCCGAATCGTTCATCATTTATTAGAGGTACGTGACTCTACTGAACACCTTGAGAAATGGACAACGTCGTGCAGTGGTAACGTTAGTGCTGAGGACAATAACCTAAGAAGCTAGTGCAAAAGGTTGGAGTTGGCAGCAAAATCATAATGTGTCACAAAACTGTGCCATAGTCTGCTGGCGTTTCACGGAAGAACAAAGGTTCTTTGGTGATGCTAAATGTACAAGACCAAGACTGAGAGATAGCTATTAGCAAATGAGAATAGATTGTTGGTACTTGAGTGTGTTGTTAGCCTATTTTCCAGAACAATGTCCAACTATCAACTATGAGGAAGCACCAATTAATAAAATAAACCATTTCGTCGTGGCCAGCTGATAATCGAGCTACTCTACGGCTAACGTGTGTTCAGGAAAAAGCAATGTTGTGATATTGAAGATCGCTTAAAAATGGTCAATTAATAACGGGCCACGTGATTTACAGAAAGGACAATATTTATAACAAATAGGATATCAACTAGGTTGCTCTAAGCCTAGAGACTATATCTAATATTATTCTGGGAAGTAATGATGCGCAGATTCAAGTACCTTAATTGATATCGATTGAATGCACTATCTGGCAACACTTCCTACAATAATTTGGAGACGCTGTGCTGTAAATAACAATCAGGCAACAACGCACGGATAGAAAACTTATCGGGCGTTGATATAGCAGCAGGTACTATCTGGATAAAAGTGTCAAAACTATCTGGCAGTAAAATACAACAATAAGTACATTCAATGTGTAGCGAATAAAGAACACTCTGGCAACGACTATAACTTTGAAAATTAACAAGTGTTAAGGTAAAATGGGCATATAACGTACGTAGAACAACCTATCAAGAAAATTGATCTTGTGTTCCTGATAAACAACCAAACAAGATAACTTTGCTTGCAAGGCTATCCAAATTTATAATAAAAGGATATGGTTATCAAATGAGCTTTCACACAAGTTTCAGGAGTCGAAATGCTGTTTAAATGTCTTTCATACAAAATGAAGCTGTCCAGCAGCGTTCGTCACAAGAAAGACTGAAGACAACTGCTTGGAATTAATCGTTCGCACCGCCCTGCCAAGACAGCCACGCTCTCCCTTTGGGCCTGGGTTAATGTGATCCAATGATTAGGTTTATAGCAGCTAATGGGTGCTGGTAATTAAAGCCAAATCTAGTATGGTTTGAAACAAGAATTTAAATGTACACAGTCACAGTTTCTGTTCCTGAGGCTAAATTGCGTGACAGAAAAGTAGCACCCTAAGCGTTTACCTAATTGATCTGATTCACATATGCTAGCCTAAACCTAGCAATGCCCGGACTCACTAATTACCATATCGAAATCTCTACTTTAACTAAATGAAGTTGCTTATAACATTGTTCTATTAAACGCCTAGTGTAGTGTACTAAGTAACAACGTATCTCTGTTCCGTGCGTATACTAACAAAAAGGCATGCCTACATGAATTCAATCTTCATAAACTGGACAAGAATGCAGTTTGGTAAGTTTAAACAATCTGCATGCAATCCCTAACTATAATTATTTAAATGCAATAGCAATATTCTGGAATTTCTTGTCGTTGGTATGGGGTGACGTCATGGTTCTTTGACAACGGAAGAATTACTTGAGATTGAGACACACGTGGAAATAATGTTACACTCTTCAAATTCTGACAAACAGACTCTTATTTAAAATTTATTTAATTAAAATTCTGGTCAGAAAAAATGCAGAAACGTCCCTGTTCGACTTCTTGGCAAACGCGTTCATTCCTCGGGCGAACTGAACAGAATTTAATTTATATTACACCACACAAAAGGCCTTGACTAACACAATTCTTACAGGAGCTAGTACAAAACAGAATTTTAATTTAAAAAACATGAATGTGATCTCCACACGACTACACATCCAAGCTGTGCACTTCAACCTAGTTCAATAAACGATTCTCAAGTTCACAGCACAATTTCATGGTGATATTTAAAATTCACTTAAAATTTGCCACAGACCAAAGACTGTACATCCAAAAATAAATCTAGCCGTTAATTTGAAGAGCATGGGGCCAAGAAGGTCAGACACTTTAATTCGACACAATTTTATTCAGATTTCATGCCAAGTCAAAGCTCGAACGAACAGCAGAAACAACGAGAACCATTATTGTCCGTGTAATCAAACAGACTAATTTTAATTCAACAGCAATCTGGTCTACTGACAAATTCTAATTTGTTCAATCTAAGCGACGTGCTTCAAGGAGAGGCCGGGTCCTGTGATTACACGCTCAGTTCTTTAACCCCAAATCACGAAAGCCGAAAAAGATTTGTGGAAAAAGGTGAATTCAAAAAGTGCATCGGATCAGTACAAAATAAAATGCTAGATTACACAATGTTGATCA
>CM067359.1:9721519-9724019 GCA_034401795.1 Chaetoderma sp. LZ-2023a
CATTCCCGATAAAATGTCCTTCAGAACTGTGTACAGTATGTGGTGTGGTGTGGTCAGTTACTCTCTGGGTTTGGGATGCCCAAAACACTTTGGGACAATCATCCGTGGCAGTGATCTCATCTGCGTATGATTGTTGAATACCATGCTCTTTTTAGCGTTCGCTGATGTGGTGCAGAATGTTATTGTGTTCCCAGTTTGGTGCGGTCTTGACTTTGATCACTTTGATAGATGCGCAGTCGTGATACTTTCTTCTCTCTTGATAGTTTTACTACTGCATAGTCATCTTTATACCTAGTTAGGTGTTTTTTTTAGAACTTGGATGGCACAGGTGGCTGATGATTCCATACATTTAAGTATATTGGTTAGGGCCTCGTTTGGATCGAAGTTGACACCGATGTTAGCTATCTGCTCCCTGAATGCCTTTTTGTATCACATTTGAATGTCAGTGTCGCTGATTAGCTTGCGTAGGTTGTGGGGGTCTCCAACTTCTTGCCTGGTATCACGTTTGTACATTAGGTAGAGATGGCTCATCTGAAGGCGTGTAGTGACCGGCTTGTAGTCAGAATGGACCTTTCCATTTTTAACTATGCCCCGCCCATCACTAGCTAAGCTCCACCCACACCTCGCCGTGTTGGGATTGATCGATCCCCAAATGTCCTAACTATCAATTTCATGAAAACTTTACAAGGAAACTGTTGAATCTTTTGTAACTAATTGGACTGAGTATTGTTGCTGCCTATGGCAGCAACAGCGCCCAGTCAAATTAGTTTCAAAATATTCAACAGAATATTTATTAAATAGTAAAAGCAAACAATGTGTACAACAACGCATGGACCGTCTTCAAATATGCATTCGTGACGTACTTATCGACGTCATTCATGACGACATTCATTATGATGTCATGGAACACATCACGCAGTTCATTATGACGTCATATGATGGGTGGGTACTCTGAAGGGTGAATTGAGGTATGCACCTCCATAGGAACGAGCATCAAACGCTCAAAGATCCTATATGGCATGTACAAAGCCAGTTGCAATGGGGATGCGCTGCGACTAGTGAGTCTACTGCTTGCAGACACCAAGCTCAGAGTACGGGTCAGACAGTGAAGTCTGCAGAGTTTGAGACATCAATCGGCTCCCGACAGGGAGATGAACTATCCCCTGTACTTTTCACCTGCTACCTTGCTAATGTATTGAAATCTGTTCGGGAAATTCCACCAACCCCACCCCACCACCCCCGCCCAGTGTCCATACAGGGCATGCCACTAGAAATGCAATATGCTAAAGATGTGGACTTCATACATGGACGAGGACCCATCCCTATAGCTGCAAGGAAACTAAATATTGAGAATATCTTTATGAATGATCGAAAGTAGAGTTTACCCGCACATACTTATCGACAAACCATGAACTACAGAAAATGACGATCCACTTCATGGCAGGGAACCATGGAGGAAAAGTAAATTATGGGCTCACTGTAACAGCTGGGTAGCTCTAACGGTACTTCTAGATAAACGTCCACACCATCACTAGACACCGATGGTCAGACAGCATAGTTTCAACGACGCACTATACAAGATGTGTTTGGCCATGCGCTAAGGGTGCCATAAGAGACTCCAACACAGAGAAGCTTGGAATTCACCCTACTGGGAGCCAGCAAATACATACCCAGGAGATGACGCCATTGCATAAATCTCTTAGGCGTACTACGAGGTGACATCATGAAAACAGGACTTTGTACACTCAGATCAGGAATGGACCAAAGGAAGCTACGAATTTTGGCTGAAGACAAGACACATTGGTTAAATGCGAAGAAGGCTTGATTGGTGCTGTATGGTGTTTCTACTACTACGGGCGCAGAATACAGGAATCATGCATACCAATCGATCCAGCTATGAATCTATTCAACCAATCCATCTACCTACACATCCATCTACCTACACATCCATCTATCCATCAGCCCACTCCTACGCCCATCCATCCACCCATCCACCCAGCCACCCAGCCATCTCCATAAATGCAGGATATGCATTCTTAAAGCATCAACATTTCAACATTCTGCAAAGGGGGGGACCTTGAATCCTATATCAGCATTGGGAGGTGGACACCTCTTCTTGGACCCGCCCGCCAATGACCCTCTCAGATGCGCAACCCCCACTAGTCTTTGAAGGCACGTTTGGTCATATGTGTCATTCGTCAAACAAACCAACACTCTGAACAATCAGTGAATAGTGAGCAAATCGTGCGTGTCTGTGTGCCTGCGTATGTTTAGTGTATATAAAAAGGACGTGCGTGTGCCTTGTTTCTATGAGGAAGAAAACATAAATATTGACCCCAAAAAGTTGAGTGTGAGAGCTCATTTACAATCAATATTCTGATGGATATTTTGAGACTACTTTGACAGGGAGCTGGCGATGTCCCCATATCCCCGGCATTCTAGAGTGTCTGGAAATTCAGGGGTTGAAAGTGTTATGTTTTAAACCCCTACATCTAACTTC
>CM067359.1:9729019-9754019 GCA_034401795.1 Chaetoderma sp. LZ-2023a
CTGTTGTAGCTCAAAGAGATGTGTATACGCTGCGACGAATTCCTCTCTCGTCACAGACGATTTGTCTCTGCCATATAGCGATTGAATCGCTTTTTCTGCCAATGATGCTGCGAGTAGGATGTCTTGCACAGTTTTATCGTTTCGAATTTCACGGCTCTTATGGAAGTTTTTACTAGACTGGTAGTAGTCTTCAAGAGAGAGGACTCCATCTCTGTTCACATCAAAGTAGTTGAACATATGACGCCATTTCTGTTTTAACGGCTCGCTGACAACAGCAGCTGCACTGAAAAAGGTACAAAAATGTTAGGAAATGAACTGCGATGATGACATAATGATGATAGTAGCTATAAGATCAACAACAATGGCATACAAATTACTGCGATGTAGGCTGGCATAATAATGAGAGCAGAATAGCATGCTTTAACCCAATACGACTCACATAATGAAAAACACGGCATCTGCAGTGGGCTTGAGAAATGTCAATTTACAGACAAAGAGAAGATTATTTTTGAAAATTTACCACTGGAATGGCTGGCTCGATAACCGATGTTGAAATTTTCTTGAACAAATTCGAGCGTTGAATGTTTCAGATCCACGCTCAAAACACACTAAAACAATCACCATCACAGAGCATAAAAGGTAGACATTAACATCAAGTTGTCGCTTAATAAAACACATTTTCGTTTCTAATTCACTTCTGGGGTCAAATCCTGGTGGTTAAATAAGACCCTTCATACAAAATCAAAATTTTTGCCACAAAAGCAAGTGCCCATTTTATACAGATTTAGCAGATTTTTTCTTGATGCTTTGTTAAGTTTTCGCATGTATATTCGTTTCCTGAACACGTTTGTGTTCGAAAACGTATTAAGACAAAATATAGTCACTGTAACCCGGTGAACAGCACTGTCCCAGACTTCCAATTTCAAAGTAACTATTAATCAATTTTAAATTGTAATTAAATATTAAAAGTATATGCTCTCGCGACCATTATCGTCATCTGATCACCACCGCCACACCCCACACAGCCGACTGTCTCCTTCGATGAGATATCGATGAAGTCCATCGTGGCTAGCGAGTGACCATTGGTGTAGTAATTTCAACCAGAATATGGTGATACAATTTTTCAATATTATAATGAAATTTGAATGGCCCTGTTAACCCTTTCACGCCGAAGACGGCCAAGCAGTGATTTCGAGGAATGTCCATCTGCAGATCAAGAGAATACTATTTTTGAAAAAAATACCACTGAAATGACTGGCTCGATAACCGAGCCAGTAAGTCCAGTGGAAAATATGTAAAAATAGTAATCTCTTGGCCTGGACATCGACATTCAAAAATCCAATATTTAATTTTCTTGACATAATTTAGGTATTAAAGAGTTAATGCGAGATTATTGAAGAACAGCTAACTGAACAACGATTCGCTTTGACTCTTTGGTTCGTCTCAAAATTCAAAATGATTGCAGTCAGAATAGTTTGAATTATGGACAGTATTTGATGTAAATATTAACATCTCAGCATTGATACCGATATTAACATCTCAGCATTGATACCGATATTAACATCTCAGCATTGATACCGATATTAACATCTCGGCATTGATACCGATATTAACATCTCGGCATTGATACCGATATTAACATCTCGGCATTGATACCGATATTAACATCTCGGCATTGATACCGATATTAACATCTCGGCATTGATACCGATATTAACATCTCGGCATTGATACCGATATTAACATCTCGGCATTGATACCGATATTAACATCTCGACATTGATACCGATATTAACATCTCGGCATTGATACCGATATTAACATCTCGGCATTGATACCGATATAAACATCTCGGCTTTGATACCGATATTAACATCTCGGCATTGATACCGATATTAACATCTCGGCATTGATACCGGTATTAACATCTCGGCATTGATACCGATATTAACATCTCGGCATTGATACCGATATTAACATCTCGGCATTGATACCGATATTAACATCTCGGCATTGATACCGATGTTAACATCTCGGCATTGATACCGATATTAACATCTCGGCATTGATACCGATATTAACATCTCGGCATTGATACCGATATTAACATCTCGGCATTGATACCGATATTAACATCTCGGCATTGATACCGATATTAACATCTCGGCATTGATACCGATATTAACATCTCGGCATTGATACCGATATTAACATCTCGGCATTGATACCGATATTAACATCTCGGCATTGATACCGATATTAACATCTCGGCATTGATACCGATATTAACATCTCGGCATTGATACCGATATTAACATCTCGACATTGATACCGATATTAACATCTCGGCATTGATACCGATATTAACATCTCGGCATTGATACCGATATAAACATCTCGGCTTTGATACCGATATTAACATCTCGGCATTGATACCGATATTAACATCTCGGCATTGATACCGATATTAACATCTCGGCATTGATACCGATATTAACATCTCGGCATTGATACCGATATTAACATCTCGGCATTGATACCGATGTTAACCTCTCGGCATTGATACCGATATTAACATCTCGGCATTGATACCGATATTAACATCTCGGCATTGATACCGATATTAACATCTCGGCATTGATACCGATATTAACATCTCGGCATTGATACCGATATTAACATCTCGGCATTGAATTCGATATTAACATCTCGGCATTGATACCGATATTAACATCTCGGCATTGATAACGATATTAACATCTCGGCATTGATACCGATATTAACATCTCAGCATTGATACCGATATTAACATCTCGGCATTGATACCGATATTAACATCTCGGCATTGATACCGATATTAACATCTCGGCATTGATACCGATATTAACATCTCGGCATTGATACCGATATTAACATCTCGGCATTGATACCGATGTTAACCTCTCGGCATTGATACCGATATTAACATCTCGGCATTGATACCGATATTAACATCTCGGCATTGATACCGATATTAACATCTCGGCATTGATACCGATATTAACATCTCGGCATTGATACCGATATTAACATCTCGGCATTGAATTCGATATTAACATCTCGGCATTGATACCGATATTAACATCTCGGCATTGATAACGATATTAACATCTCGGCATTGATACCGATATTAACATCTCAGCATTGATACCGATATTAACATCTCAGCATTGATACCGATATTAACATCTCAGCATTGATACCTCTTGTTTCAACTTAACCCTTTAATTGCCAAGCTGCTAAAAACGGACTCTGTGCAGTGATCGTGATGCAATGCATGTTCATTTGCATGCCAAGAGAAGAGTATTTTTGACAGTTTACCTCTAGAATGACTGGCTCAGTAACCGAGCCAGTCATTACAGTGCTAAATTTTCAAACATACACTTCTCTCGGCATGCAAATGGACACTGGCCAAGATAAAATTGGAATTTCTTTATCATTACCGATTTGAAGGACGGTATCTGCAGTGGTCTAGACATTTGCAGGTCAACAGAAAACTATTTTTGTAAATTTACAAAGACATATTCTCCTACGCATGTACATTTAAAAAAATTTCCTAAGAAATCCTGACCATTAAAACTGTTAAAGACCCAAAGTCTCAAAAGATAATATACAAATGTATATATTGGCATATCAAAAAATGGTTTCGCCATGTTGGTAACCAATCAAGATGTCCGGTCATTGCGTTAGAGATGTGTTCTAGGCTAGAGACGTGTTATAGGCACGAAACCAAGCCTCTATATTTAGATTTTCATCGCACGCTACGCACCAACAAGCACATCACAAAATCTTCCTCATATCAAAGCCAACTTACCACAGATAGCGCTGATTGGCGAGGAGCAGTGGATGGACATGTCTGGCAAGAGGCACTATCAGCCGAGTCAGCAGATTGGCCATGACTATAGAATGGAGTCGCGCGAATTAATGTGCGATGCCGCGACGATGTAGATCACGTGCCTAAAACAAGTATGATCATATACACAAACACGCAAGGTTAGATATTAAAGATAGGTTACTTCTAACATAAACATACATATAGCAACATGGATTATTTTACTTTTATAACGCGCTCATAAGCCTGCACAGGACTAGAGTAACTCGTGGTATCTAGATAAGAAACGTGTTGCCTGACAGGGTGTTACTAAATGATGGATGCAGATCTATGCGGATCCAAATAACGAAGAAAAAGACGAGTCCTAAGTCGGGTTTATTAGCCTATTAATCAATCCATCTCCCAACGACTCAGCCAACACCCCGTCCAATGCGTCATCAAACCCAGCAACCAGCTCACCCATCAACCAAACCACAACCACACGCACAACCACGCATGCACGCACGCACACACAAACAGCCACCCTAAGCCAACCCGTCCGTCCATCCACCCACCCAGCCACCGGTCCGCCCACTCGCGAGCCAGCCCACCTGCACGCGCACACATCCATCCATCCATCCATCCATCCATCCATCTGTCTCTTTGTTCGCCCATTCACCAGCCCGCCCACCCACCGCAGACACAACAATCGCCCACCAACCGCCGACACAGCCATCCTCCCACTCACTCATCCGTCCATCCGTCAATCAATCCATCCAAGCATACCCACCCAAAACCCCACCCCATCCCTCACACACACACACACACGCACACACACGCACGACTTCACACATAGAAACACGCATCCTCGCACACACGCACGCGAGCGCGCACGTTTGTATGCAAGCGTTCACGCAAGCGTGCAAACGCGCACGCACACAAGCACGCACGAGCTTATACATCTCACACATTCACCCACGCGCCCACCAACCCACCCTCCCACCCACTCACACACTCATCTATCCGTCCATACATCCATCCATCCTTCCATCAAGCCAGCCAGCCATCCATTCAATATTAGAAGCATCTGCTATGGATGATAGAACGCACTTTTACGGCATTTTTCTACAACCACACGCATAGCTTCTTCCCGCGCGTAGGTCTGCGCACCTACATTGAGCAAATATATAAGTAGACTATCGAAGGACAAGCGTGAGCTATCTAAGCTGGCCTCTAAACTAATCAGTCAACCATGTACATCTGACCATCATGTTGTTTTCCCCTAGGCTACATCGCGCTTAGCTTAGCTTCGACACGATCTAATGTTGGCTCCACAAATGTTGATTATCACGTGTCTGGATACAACGGCGTGTTTGTTTCAAACGTGGATCAAGACAGAATTAAGAATTATTATCCGTATGGCTATATCCACTGGTCTAAGCCTTTTTCATGGACAAGAACAGTGGCAGACATATATACAGATATATAGTATGCGCCTTACATGCAACGATCAATAAGGGATAAGGGCCAGATGAACTTACGGACGAACTATGCGGAACTGACAAACCGGCCTGGCCTCAACAAACCAAACAGTCCTCTGGCTGCGTTTTCTAACGCCAAGCCCATGGCTCAAAGCCATAAAATCCGCCACTACCACCAGCCACGCGGAAAGTATTTGCAATCAGAATTGAACCTTGGACACGATAAGGCCATTTATCTAAATTTGACCACTCTATTTTCATTGTTCAGGTCGTTCTACGTAACGGAATACGTGACAAATACGAGTGGCAACAATTTATTCAAATCAGATATATATTCTATTCTCACCATTTACTGGCTAAGTTTGGTCAAGAAAATCAAAATATGTGCTTACTGAATGTCCATTTGCAGACCAAGAGAAGACTATTTTTGGAAAATTTACCACTAGAATGACTGGCTTGGTTACAGAGCCAGTCATTCTAGTTGAAAATTTTCAAAAATAGTCTTCTCTTGACTTGCAAATAGACAATCCACAAGACCACTGTAGAGAGCGGTTTTGGCCGGCTTCTGCATAAACAGGTTAAAACCACAAAGCTGGTTTATTGGCCATTTGCTTGTAATTAACCCGTAACGAGTTGATGTGAATCAGCAAAGCTTTACGAAGATAGAAGGGACCCTACAACTATTCAACACTAGGCTTAATCCGGCTCTATAGAAGAAACGATGGTGACCACTTCAGAAGCAATGTTGCCTAAAGCCATTACTGTGCTATGCAGCAACAGCGTACAGCAACATCGTTTCCAAAACAGCACTCGTCATTTCTTTAATCTAAACAATTTTAATAATTTAATATATTGTAGACGTCTGTGTGGTTCACTGAAGTTATAAATGGAAAAAAATATTTGCTTATTGCGTACCCATTTGCAGCGCATTAGGAAATTCACCACCGGACAGCGTGAGTCGATAACAGAGCCAGTCATTCCAGTGATAAATTGTCAAAAATAGTCTACCATTGGCCTTCTTGTGGTGAAAGAAAGCCCTCTGGACGTGTCCCCATAACTAATCAGGATCATAATTAACATCTTTTAAATATAATAGTTGGCCTAGTTGCTACGTAAACAGCATTACATTTATAATGGCATAGACACATAGACGGAAAAGAGCAGTGTATTGATGAATGAGATATTATTTTATACGACTGCAACGCTATTTGAATTCACACATCATCGCCGTAGCCGTGTAAACAGTGGTCTAGCAAGGACCAGCTAAGTAGAACGAACACCTGGGGTACCACCACTTCCAGGAGGGGTGGGGTGGGGTGGGTGGGGGTGCACTCATTTCATAAATTTCACACGTTTCCCTCGAAGCTTTCTAAATCATCTTAGTTCTAATCTTTTCATGACAAAATCGACCAACGCGGCTTCTGTAGTTGTCTTCAGGAACGCAAAATTTGCAGGCCGAGAGAAGACAATTTTTGAAAATTTCCCGCTAGATTTACCGAGCCTGTCATTCTAGCAGTAAATTATCAAAAACAAACGTTTTCTTTTCGCTTGCAAATGAATATTCAATTCGCCTAGATTACGACTTTCTTTAACAAAATCAACTTTTAAAGGGTTAAAACAGAATTTAAAAGCATTTAGTCTCCAATACTCACCAAACAGTGCGCTCTCTTTGTGAATCCGTTGCCGCGATTAAAGCCACTGACCACAGGCTAGCTAGCTTGTACACATAATAACGCTTGCCCAAAGCCCAGATAAGTCGTGAGCTGCTAAGTCCTATTTACGTCTACACAACCACTTCGCTATCTTTATTGTCACTGAGGTTTGAGATAACTATCAGTAGCTGCAGGCTTTTTTGTCAAGGTCTGACTCGCTCTTGAAATTTTCAGTTTGTGATCCACTAAAATGAAAATGAAATTCAGGTTATTTTGTTTTCATGGTCTGATTAGTATCATAGTCCCACATAGGAGTTTTTACATATTTATTATACAGCGTGTGTATGTGTATAGTTATGTCCAAAAAGAACAGATCAGTTATTCATAAAGCCAGCATGCTTACAATTTAACCCCCTTCAGACCACAAATTTGTTATGATGTAAGGAATATTGGGTTGGATATTTGGGAAAGTAATTTGACTGGGGGGGGGGGGGGTGGAGTGTTGCTGCCTATCTTACACAACCTTGAGTGCGGGGCTATATTATCAAATTACCTCCAAAGTATTCAACAGCGTTCCCGTATAATTGTCTTGAATTCGAGATGTGTAGCTTTCAATGACTAAATAAATAACGAGTGTTAAAATATAGACTCGCAATTTTCGGCTTGTTGACTACAACTAGTTTAATTCTCTCAGCTTTATGCATATCCCAGTGTTGACCTTAACCCACACCTCTAACTTGCAAACGCATTCGAGTTGTCCAGCTGAGAATGACCACTAAAACAGCACTCGGTAAAATGTAGGTCGTCTGGCGCGTGTAAATAACAGCAACGCAAAGCCAACAAGGACGCCACGCGGCTATAAACGGCATCACCTCATGGCTATTTGTAAACATGTTCCTCATCTAATTATAACTTGCAACATAACTGTATTTAGAGCAAATAACAAGGCCGTGCTGACTGACCCGTCTGCGAACCCAGTCTGCTGGGACAGAGGCCTATAGCGTGGTCGTGAGACGTTGAGAGTCGCGGTTGACAAAAAATCCCGCCCCTCTTGGGATTAACGCTATCATGGCGAGGATGCCTAAACAGCATCTGCAGGGGTCATGAGAAATGTCAATTTACAGACTAAAAGAAGTCTATTTTGAGAATTTACCACTAGAATGACTGGCTCGGTAACTGAGCCAGTCACTCTCGTGGTAAATTCTCAGAAATAGTCTTCTTTTGGCCTGCAAATCGGCATTCAATAAGCCGATATTTGAGTTTCTTTAACAAATTTATAAATTAAAGGGACAGGCAATGAATCTTGGCCGTGATCTAGCACTTGTTGCTGACGGAATTGTAATTGTTAGTATGCGGCCAAGGTTACAAGCTAATACCCAGCAGGTAACTTATGTTGCCAAAACATTTTTTACTGAAAATTATTTAAAGAATAGCAACAACATAGAACAACATATGTAACAAATTGAATATTGGTTAGCACTGAAATGGAAACTGAAAAACACAAGCCAACAACTCATAGCTGAAGATCTAGATATATGTCCTATTCATTCATTCATTCATTCATTCATTCATTCATTCGTTCGTTCGTTCGTTCGTTCGTTCGTTCGTTCGTTCGATCGTTAGTTCGTTCGTTCGTTCGTTAATTCATTCACTTATTCATTCATTCATTCACTCATTCTTTCATTCAAGTATTCCTCAATCCATTCCTCTATTGATCTAGTGATCGATCAATTAAACGATTATTCGGTAGTGTTGTATTTATATATGAATACGTCATATTGAAATTGTCAAGTGTAAGGGGGGGGGGGCGGTATCACGTGTGACCTTAGTAACGTGATCACCACAGGACTTTCTCCTCATCCACGTTGGTGCAGCGCGGAGAGCCCTGTCGGATACGTACTGGCCCCGTTCAGCTGGGTACGAAACGGCCCGGTAGGGGATACTCCACGCTCACCCCACTGGCCACATAAGGCGCGCGCATATATAAGCCATTTGGAAGGAGAATAGAATGACAGTCCGTGAGATGGCCCTAAGCGCATGCGCGCGGCCATGATAGGTAAACAAACATTGACACGCTAGACTATGGAGACTGGAAACTTATGTATATATAGTTGCTCATATTATGGCGATTCCGTAATATGAGACCGTTCTCCATGATTTTGGTATGTATCATTACCAGAATTGAATGGAGAATTCAAAACTCTGAAAAGAAATGAAATCGGTTCCTGATCTGGCAAAGAAACGGTAAAGTTAAGACGGACTTTTGAGAGCTCCAGCTAAAGTATAGACATCACCAGCGTGCGTACTTGATCAGGTGAGAGCCGGGCAGGATTCTCTAGCTACCTCGCCTCATACCTGAGCCTGCTGGCGCAGACTCTCATTGAGTATGCAAGGCACTCACTCTCACAGTCAGACTCCGTTAGAAGGCAGGCGGCTTCAGCTTCGCTCCGATTGGGAAATCGTACCTTATCTTCCTACTGCGTAGACCTCACGTTCTGCAATCTACACCAGCGCAGCTTATTACAGTCAGGTTCCCTCTCAGGACACCCGCGCTCCACACCGCGTTAAGTTTTTGGACGCTCCTGGTAGATCAACAGGGGCAAACCTCTAAATTAAAAGAAGGCTTTTTATTCTTACCACAGTCACCAGTTGTGCCTTCACTGCGGTGTAAGACTTTTGACTATTACCAACCAAACCAGTATGTAGGAACGGTGATGTTTTGTTATGTCTCGCCAGACTTGCCGTATCATGACAGAAATGGTGGTAACAACCAATGGACGCATCCAGAGTCACTGAATTTTTGTTTTGAATGTAGTCCAGACAAGGACATTGCTTTATGCGCCGCAAGAGCTAAGAAGTGTGGATTGTCTTGTGCCGAGAAATGATTTAATATAATATGTACTTACCATCTCTACACAATGGAGGCATCCGTTACTGTCACAGCACAGACAACATAACGGCGATACGGTGCACTCCTCATTATGTGCTATGTATCACAATCTATTGGCCACCAGATATGGCTTTATTCGTCACTGTTTTTTAGTATGAAACATACCGGCCAGCATCCTGCAGTAATTCTTCAGGCGGCAGCTACACCGTGCATCAACTCACACCATAAGAAGACGGTGTAAAGACGACATGTGATGTTTAAATTGCACTGAAGACTAATAGGTGCACCACATAGGGACATATCATAGTTACATTATACCTTTATTGATAAATAAAGTACCATACTATGTGGTACCGCAAGGTCGGATGCGACCTCTGTTTTAGAACGATATTGCATATAATGTTATGCATTGTAAATGGTGCCAGAAATTAAACGACACCGTAGGCTAAGTTGGCCTTATACTTCAATGAATGTATAATTGTAATTAGGCATTCTGCCCATAATATTAGTTAGCAGTAAAAATCAGAAAAAATATTTGGACAGCAGTACACCTAGGTTACACTATACATCAACAACAAATGCATCACCATATTTTCTCCCAACGGCACCAATTTTACATTAAGGTCGCTGCTCATGCTCTCGCCAGAGAACATGGCATTCTACCATTAAAGATAGAACTATGCTAGCTCGATAGAATAGGTTTATAAGCTAGCCAAGGGCGATTACTATACAAACGGAGAACTGTTAGTAAAAACTCTTCTCTACGGTCAATAAGACCGTTTTATTAACGGTACATTTCATAGTTGGCTCTCCATGTTAAGGCCTCCTAAATTAAAGAAAAGAGTAACTGCCTTTGGCTATGCTTTTCTGGCCGTCTGGCCGAAATAATCGTTTGAATTCCCACCGTGAGAATGGTTAGGACCATCTCAAGAAACTACGGCAGGTTTCTAGCGGGCCAGAATCAATCTCATTCACATACATATCCCGTGTATCGTCGGATACCTATTAAGCAAGACTGTTTATGCCAAAGTAGGAAAGACTGCGAAAATATAAATAAGGCAATATTATTACCAGCAGTGTTCTTTGGGCAACTTTCTCCAAACCTAAAGCAGCTAAACAATAACGCCAGGGTACAGATCTCATACGGTCCTTACTCGAAACATCAGGTGACGGATAGAGACACGGATCACCATCTAACCCCTGATGGTGACTGGGTGAAGCCTTAAAGCTCACCACACCCTATGGGAAAGCCACCATAGATGGAAATACGTTTCTCTCTCGCCACGGTAACTAGGCTAAGAACCGCTTTCTAAACACGCTTCCATTAATGTGATTTGTCCATGTGTTGTTATTTGTGGTTGTGATGCGGTATGTGGAGGGATCGCTCTGCGGCTCTGAAGCTACCACCAGACAATATGTTGCATGCTATCGGCCTGAGGAGCGATGCTTCGTGGGGTATCGGCAATGGTACTGAGCATCCACGCCAGGAGACATATTCGTTAAAGACAATTGGTGCTTCGAAAATCTGTGTTTGGACTCAAAACTTAACAGTAAGCTTAGGCTCACGCAAGGTACGCAAAACTAAGAATGGTACCAACTAAAATAGATCTTTAACTCACACAGGATGACGGTGCTGAACTCCATAAGAATCAGCCACCCCATCTTCATATATGCACTGTACACAGCAATATTAAAATAACTACTTTAGGACAAATACACATAATAATTTTCTTTCTCTTTGTAGGATAGGAGGGCGGCCATTTTTATCGCCCTCTTCCTCCGCTTCGGCATTGAAGGCATTTTTGTTTTTGATGGAGGCCCGCGCGAGGCATTTTCCTCTCACAAAATTTTATATTCCCAACCTTGTAGATGCTAACATAATTTTCCTCCTCATTTTGTTACCATAGGATGTCTCTATAGCCGTCTACACAAATGCGGTGTGAGTGCACCCACCATTCCCTTGTATTTCTAGTTAGCTTCCCACTGGTTGCCTTCTCACAAGGCGTCATGGTGTGGTACCATCATAAATTTCCTTTCAAACAAGCGGCAAGGATGCAGCCAGCCTTGGCACTAGAGTGATGTTGGTTCCCCCATTTTACCCCCGCATCCTTATGGTCGGTCGTCGTCTCTCTCTCTCTCTCTCTGCTGTAGCGTCGTATATTTCCTCACAAGCAAACGGTAAGGATACAGTCATCCTTGGCACCGTAGTGGAATGGGTTCTCCATTTCCCCCTGCATGTTAATGTAGGCCGTTTCTCTCTCTCTCCCATCTTCTCTCTTCCTCCGCTATGGCATTGTAGGCATTTGTCTGTGACGGAGGCCCACGCGAGGCACTTTTATCTAGCAAACCAATAATTTTTGGCCAGCCTGAGGTAGATATAGTTTATATTAAACCAACTGGTTGGGTCCTACCCAGACTTTCCCCCACAGGGGTACGTTTCTCGATACCATCTTTACATGACTAGATCGGTTAGGTACCGTTGGCGAGATATAAAACAAACACACCACTTTTTGTTCTTACATACACCGTTTTAAGTAGCAAGCAAACAACAAAGGACCGTTTACTACCGTTAAAGTAAGTAAAGTAAATTTGTGTGCTAGCACCATTCTTTCCTCCATGGAGATGATGGCTAGACACACCGGGAACACGAACAGCCTGGACGATACGATGGTGTTCAATTTTCGCAGCAATGGCTGCATGAGCCCACTGGAATGTGAACATTCCACCGGCGCTGGAGGTCGGTTTTTGTGGACACCGGAGATGCGCGGAGACCGCTCCCTAACCCCGAGGCTCACTGACCAGCAGCAGCAGCAGCAGCAGCAGCAGTGGCTGTGGTGGCAGCACTAGCCGGCAGCAGTAGCGACGGAGCCACGTGTGCCCTCGGCAGCTACAAGTAGCGCCCGATGTGGTGCTCGAGTGGATATTGAGCATGCCCTGGGTATCAATCCTCGTATGTTTCAGTCTCCATTTTATTTCAATATCTACACTTCAGATGAGGACATGGAATGTATAGACGATAGGACGTTGGGAACTCTCACCAACCATCACATACCACTCCCCGGTGCGGGATCATTAGCACCAATATGACGAGATTACTCACCAATAAGTGAAGTGCCGTTCATAGATGCTTCACGGGTGGGTGATTAGTGTATAACATTGTCCGACATCCGCGATGAGATTCATTCACCACTGCCGGATGACGGACAACGTAGTAACCATCCCCTAAGGGGACTAATAACTACCTCACACCATGTGCGCCCACACTTGGCATCAGCAAGTGATCAGTGGCAAAATGCACAGGCCAACAGACCGGTGTTCCATCTGCAAATCCCATCACCAACGGCACCGCATGGTAATTCACCACAATGGTACCAACAATGGAACACGAGCCAGACGTACCAATGATTAGTCGGCCACCGGCCTACACCAATTACCCACGTCTCTCTCCAAGTATCCCTCAATATAGGAAACGTCTGACTACACATCTAACCGGGCATACTAGGCAAACGAAGCTAATACTGGTGAGAAAACCTATAGAAAATAACATACCACCTCGTTATGATGAACGGCACTGTATGCAGAGAGGTACTCCATTAGAGCTCCCAGTACCTTTGCCTATACAATACCGCTCAGAAATTCCATGTAGGAAACAGCATTATCGACCTGTGGACTATGATTCACGCCCCTCTTCAGCTTTTACTCCAATCATGCCCGCACCACCACCATTGCTTGCACCTAGCACTCCCTATCACAGCACCGAACACTGAATTCAGTGGGGAAGGTGACTGGGCCAACTATAAGTGCCAATTTGAAATAATCAGCAGGACGAACGGATGGTCTGACCATCAAATTGGAGAATACCTAGCCGCAAAACTATCAGGAAAAGCGGTGCATGTATTAGCAGACATGGGGTCTGAATTAACACCAACTTATAATGAGTTGGAAAACGCGTTGTCAGAACGGTTTGGGGATACGGCCCTTGGAGAGACTAGCCATTTGCAGCTAAAGAACTTTTAATGAGTTAACCGACACCAGGACCAATAGTACTGCCGACACCGCACCTGTTTCAAGTACTGTGACAGAAGCAGACACCTTACAAAATACACCGCCTCGAAACAATTTTGCACTATAAGGCAGGGGCCGTTGCCAATTCCACCCTGGAGGCCACAATAACACCCCAGGTAGGGGTAACCAGCATAATAATTTCAATAGGTCTAATACCAATGAACGGTTAGAGAAAATCACTAAGCAGATTGCCTCTCTAACCAATCTTCTGATTACCGTATCCACAACGGTGGCACAAAACACAAATAGGCCCTTTATAAACCGTCCTACACCGACCACTACACCACCGAACACATGTTTCGGATGCGGTCAAATGGGACATTGGCGGAAACGGTGTCCAAACCGTCCTCCCGCCACTACACTACAACTAGAGCAAAACAAACTATCAACAGGAAATTAGGCAAACTAGCAGAGGCACAGAAGGAAGAGTCCAATCAGTGCCAGGTTCAAAAGAAAACCGACTCAATAGTTAATAATGATGGTTCTCCGAAACCCTCTCAAATTAACATAGCATTAACCCCCCCCCCCACCCTAGCTGAGCCTATGAGGAATAATAATATCATAAACATAGCCACACACCCCCCCCCCCATCAATGCAACCACAGACACACGTGGTGCCTATGGTACCAAATCCTATTTCCCATACGGTGGACAGCATCCCAGTCCCAGCCGTTCACACCCAAACTCCTTTTTATGTAGAACGGCCCGAGTAGGTAATGCTAATACAACAGAAACAACTTTTATTCAAGCTACTAGACAAGGCCGCTATGTCACCACAACAACGGTGTCCTCTGGTGGTGTGTAATAACCAATCTCTTCCATCGTCATGGATAGACTCGCCTCCCACTAGCTCAGATTCTGAAAAATCGCACCGTTCGTGGCCATGGAGACAAAAAAAGTGACTAAACATAAATGCGTGAGTAAGGACTTGTTTCTTCTGTGCTTCCACTAAGCATATTATAAGGCATTGGCACCAGTGGGCCGCACAAGTAGCGCTTTACCACCGTGCCACCAACCCTACAACTACCAATATGACGGTACATCCTCCTCCTATAGACCCATGCCGTCCAGACCAAGGATACTGTCAGTGCCAAAATCTATCAGGCGGCAGAAACGACGAGTAGCTCCGTTTTTCACTCAGCCTCTCACGGAACTTCTAAAATTACTGGTAAGCAGACTTTACACATACAAGACTATACCGTACCACCAGAAGATGGCCAAGAAACTAGGATAGAGAAACTTTCTCCAATACCGGATAAAGTGATATATAAATGTGCCTGTTTATTTGGTGATATGGCTACAAATGCCACCGTCGATACAGGTAACTATCACCATATTTAATGAACAGTTATACTCTAGCATCCCCACTCATATGAAACCCCCTCTTAGATGGTCTTATCTCCAGCTACAAACAGCCACTGGCACCGATATTCCAGTAGCTGGAATTATAAATATAGTAATACAAATTGAGGAATTAAAATATATTCAGCAGGTGGTAGTTGCATCTATACAAAATGATGCACTACTAGGCTCTGATTTCCTCAGTATACAGCAAGAATTAGAGATACATGGCCACCGTATACCGTTAGGACCTGAATCATCCTTATATCATACTTGTGCTTTAATATTGGCCTCCTCAGCCACCGTTAAGCCAGGCCATGAAGAAATTGTGTGGGCCATTGTACTGCAATTAAGAGAAGATATTCATACCCCTTTGTTGGAACCTGACCCTGAATATATGTTGACCTCAAAATGTGTTAGTCCACGAATGCTAGTCACCACCACCAGTAAGGACAGGATATCTTACTGTGTGTTCCACGGCACCGCTAACCCCATTACACTAGTACCTGGGGTATGCTGTGGCCGTTCTGTGGACATAGATTCGGTGCAAACACTTCACACCGCACCAACCAGTGCTACAACAGCTCACACGGACATACCTGAACATCTACATGACCTGTATTTACGTGCCACAGTTGGATTAACCCGCGCTCAGAAAATTGATGTGCAGAAGCAGAAGCACCCAACAAGTCAATGACATGTTGAGAACAGGAATTATAGAGCCTTCTGCATCTCCATGGACCAGTTCTATAGTCCTAGCAGGCAATAAAGACGGGCCACTGCGGTTTTGTTTTGACTACCACCACTTAAATGACTTAAGCATTAAGGATTCTTATCCTCGCCCCAGAGTTGATCAGGCATTAGACTCGTTGAGCAGAGCCAAATGGGTCTGTACACTTGATCTTGCAAGCGGCTATTGGCATGTAGCCATGGTTGAACGGGACCATGAAAAGACTGCATTTGTTTGCAGGGACGGCCTGCTTCAGTTTCGTAAGATTCCCTATGGCCTATGCAATACACCAGGCACCTTTGAACGGCTGATTGAACAAGCACTTACCACATTACAGTGGGAAGTCTGTTTATGTTACATAGACGATGTTATCATCTTTGGCCCCTCGTTTGAACACACCGTGGACAACATGGACAATGTGCCGGTACGGTCTCAAACTGCCAATCTGAAACTCAAACCAAAGAAATGTCATCTCTTTAGAAAGAGTGTTGAATTTCTGGACTATGTAATCTCTGCTGATGGAGTGGCCACTCAGCCCACCAAAACACGAGCAGTAGCCGAATGGAAGACTCCTACAACAGTGACACACACTCGAAGATTCCTTGGGCTCTGCCAGTATTATAGACGGTACATATGCCATTTCAGTGAGATAGCGGCACCATTATTCCAAGTCACTGAAAAGATAGACCATTTGAATGGATGACGGAGTGTGAGGTCTCCTTTATGGCGCTAAAGGAACATTTGACGACCGCCCCCCGCCCACCCATATTAGCTCACCCAAACCCTAGCCTTGATTTCATTCTAGATAATGATGCATCTGCTTATACTATAGGCGCCGTGCTATCTCAGATCTTGGAGGATGGAACAGAACAAGTGTTGGGGTATGGTTCTCGTACGCTAAATAAAACTGGAAAACGGTATGCCACCACTAAGAGGGAGCTATTGGCAGTGGTACATTTCTTCAAATATTACACACATTTTCTGCACGGGCGTCCCTTTACATTACGTACGGATCATGCCTCGCTGCTGGGGCTCAGGAATCTGAAGAATCCTGAAGGCCATGTGGCGAGACGGCAGGAATTCCTGCAGGCCTATAACTTCAATGTGGTTCATAGACCCGGTAAATTACATGGCAATGCCGATGCCTTGAGTAGGATAGGACTCGAGGATGAACCAGAAGTGGCCAATATCATAACACAAGACACATCACCGTTCCCCGCATTCCCTGAGCTGCGATGTGCGGACTGGGATATGGTAAAGTTGGCTAAAGAGCAAACCACAGATGCACAGACACAAGATATGTACGCCTGGGTCCAGGAGGGGGTACGTCCTCCCAAGGAATCTGTCAGTCCGCTATTCACTATGACCAAATATTACTATCAGAGATATGAAGAATGCCGAATACATAACGGTATCTTATACCTCAATGATAGAATAGTGATACCAGAGCGATTTCGAGTCATGGTACTGGAACAGTTACATGACAACGCTGGTCACCTAGCCGTGGAAAGGACAGTAGAATGGATTAAGTACAGCTTCCACTGGATATACATATGCAACAGTGTGAAGGCATAGGTAGCAAAAGGTGTGCCATGCCAGCGCCGTGCTGTTGGCCAGCACCAATTTGCACTGTTGCAAACTAAGACTGTCGGTGCATTGTGGGAACGAGTAGCAATAGATGTGCCTGGCCCCATGAATACAACGGATGAAGGAGATAAATATATCCTTGTATTACAGGATTACTTTACGAAGTGGGTAGAGGCTTTTGCCTTGCCAGACCAAGAGGCATCTACTATAGCAGAGGTACTGGCAAGCAATGTATTCTGGAATTTTAGTATGCCGCACGAACTACACTCTGACAACGGTAGTAATTTTGAGTGCCAGTTAATATCTGAGCTCTGCAAATTGTTTCACATAGTCAAAACCCGCACCACACCATACCCTCCGCAAGGAGATGGCATGGTGGAAAGATTCAATAGAACACTAGCGGTAATGTTGATTAAAGAAACACACCTGGACTGTCGGGATAGGGATCTACGGCTCCCATATGTGTTGATGGCATACCGCACTGGATCCAGCCTAGAATCACTGAGGAAATAAACTCACCGTCTCTATACATAGAACTCGTGCGGCAACGGATAGAACAAGCCCATGAGCTAGTAAGAGAAACACTTTCCACCATAAACCAGCATCAGAAAACCTGGCATGATCGTCGTGTACATGGAAATCCATATGAGCTAGGAAAAATGGTATGGATTCACGATACATGGCATTCACAAAATGTACCGAGTAATCTGAGTTACCAGTGGAAAGGTCCCTATGTGGTGGTAGGTAAGGAGTCAGACGTGACTTACCAAATCCGTGCCTCAGATGGCCTGACCTGAGTCATCCAATTCAATCGGTTAAAACCTTGTGTTGATGATAGCCCAGTGCCAGAGCTCGGACTGAGTAAAACACACAACACCGGTACCCAGACAAACCTGTCCACCGAGATAGGTGCTCCCACTATTAGCCAAAAGCACCATAGTACTAGTCCGCCTCTCCCCCTACTAAGCCAGGGGCAGGCTAACCAAGGAACTAACGCAGGGGACGATGACAAAATACGTACTCGCCCTCTCCCTCCTCTGCACGGAACCACCAGATCTGGAAAACCGTATCTGAAGACTTTTTTCGTTTCTTTTGGCCAAGGGGAAGGATGGGAAAAGTTGTTCCCCCTTCCTCTTCCCACTCCCATCCACTTCATGTTATTACCTCCGTTATAGAGTTGCCACAAGCGGAGGATGAAGTGGTCACAAAACGTGATGACTCCTGCATGGTGGAACCTATAATAAATAGCATGAGAGTGGCTAGGTTTGATGAAATCTTGGCCTGTTCTAGGCAACAGAAAACCGTGGTGCAACTCCAGACCAAACCCCCAAAAGACGAGACCAATCCATGCTGTACACCGCCCAGACAAACCCGTACCACAAGGAGTTACACCGACTTCAGACATCACCGTTCTGACTTTCCTCCCACTTCTCCCATCTTCCGAGGACCGCCATGCCTCAGATATGAGAAATTCTGCTGTTAAAACATCTAACCGTAATCATGAGGGCACCTGATTCGCAGATTTTCGGCACGTTTGTTCCCAAGGCGCAAGAAAAAGAATGACTATGCACCAGACTGTTGTGTAATGGGAGATTACTCCTCCGTTCCTATACCTTTTCCCTTTGCCCTATTCCACTTCGCAAATCCCTGTGATCAACCAGGACAAACATTAAACATAGAATGCCAAATTCACAATTACCACTCGCCACTACGCTAGGAGACTACAACTCTGTAATGCGCTAGTAACATCACACACACACAACCACCCACCCACCCACCCACACACACACACACACACACACACACAACACCCACCCACCCACCCACCCACCCACCCACCCACACACACCCACACACCCACACACCCACACACCCACACACCCACGCACCCACGCACCACGCACCCACGCACGCACGCACGCACGCACGCACGCACGCACGCACGCACGCACGCACGCACGCACGCACACACACACACACACACACACATACGACATATGGTGAGAACAGGCAACATACATATAGCATCTGCTAAATGCTGTTATGCACCGGTAATCAACTAACCAATCAAATGCCTAGCCATTTCAAACAGAAACGGTTAGTACTCAGATCTCGCCTCATTCCACACTACACAAATACGGTGAACTTACTGCTCACCGTATTCACCAGACCCAGCCCTGCATTAGATTAACATGACTGGCGTGGAAAACTTATCATAGTCCAAAGCACAGCATGATCAACATAAACTCTCAGAACAAACTTTCCACGCACCAACCAGTACACTTTACAAAGACCATACCAACAAATACCGCCCTACATCTCCCTTTCACCGAAAGCATGCGGTAGCCTTCACATTGGTGAAAGTTAACTACATGTAAAAGCACCATTATGCGCCCCTTGGTACATCCCTCCATAGGGAACGACATAAAAATCGAATAACAGTAAACAGCTTCATATATAAATATACGTAATTTCAGACCATTTTGATAAGAGGGCAAAACACACCACAGTCTGCCTGCCGTCAGTACGCGTAGGAATTTGCTACCAAAAGGAAATTCGATAATGGATTGATCCAAGCATGGCAGTAATCCTAATAGTAATCCCCACCCTAAGTATCTCCGTCCTGTCATCTATAAGGCCGGGCCATTACGGAGTGAAAAAACCCTATCAAAGTCCGTCAAGTTGTCACCACTAACACTGCAACAATACACCCCTGTTGCAATAAAAACAACATAACACTACCGCGCTAGGTCCATAGAAAAGGTTGGTTGAATCACGATATCTCCAAACAATGGTAAAGATATATTGTGATACTGTAACTGTGACATGTTTTATGTGAGCTGTATTGTAGCGCTTGCATTCATGCACGGGCGTGATAGGACAAGTCCCTCCTACGGGAGAGGGTCAGAGGGATTCTTGGCAGACCTCACACCATTTAAAAACAACCATGCTTAACATGGCCAGTGACCTGACACGTGTAAGACATGAGCTTGTTAAAAACAGGAAAATAGGACAAGACGGTACAATCCGCTAGACTGTTATACCTTTGATTAAGAACTAAAAAAGGTTCTACCACAATTCCTATGCATGCAAATAGTGGGCTGAATAAGCACCATCAAAACTTAAACAGACAGAATCACCGAGAGAATTACACATATTCTCATACATACAGAGCCTGCATACCTATATGCAATATAGCTCTGCCTCAGATATTCTTCTTACGGTGTATATCCCACCAAACACACTATATGCGGTATACAGGTATGGCCTGTATAATGGAAGTAAAATTGAAGTAACTTGGTCATACCGTCCCAGCAGAGAGCTGGGGCTGCCTGACGATATTTCCACTTATTACTTTGATACTATTTTTGTTATCACTTTTCTTCCCACATAGCAGGATGGATTAAAAGAGTGGCGGATTCCTACTAAAGAGCCACACTCAAATTGTGCACACACAAAGATATACCGTTTTTGCATGTTTTATTTTAAATATATTTTTCATATATTATATAACAAAAACCAAAAAAAGAAAACAGCCTGGACAACCAAAAACCAGCCCAAAAATCAAAATGAAAAGTATGCCTCTCTCCTTAAAACTTGTGCTCGTCTATGTGCCTATCTCTCATGAACACGCGCCTCATGCGTCACTCTTTCTCATCGTGGCTATGCGCCTACCAGAGAAGTCTATAATTCTCACCCAGCATATGCCCTGTGATCGGCGATCCGCGATGCGGTACCATTCGGTATGGGTGCCACACTGGGAGGGGGGCGGTGTAGCACGGACTGCCCTCTCGGGTATGTATCAGCCGTGTTTGGCTGGGTATGAAACTGTCCAGTAGGAGACACTCCACGCTCACCCCTACTGGCCACATAAGGCCCGCACATATATAAGCTATTTGGAAGGAGAATAGAATCACAGAGTCCGTGAGATGGCCATAAATGCATGCGCGGCCATGATAGGTAAACACACATTGATGCGCTGACTCTGGAGACTGGCAACTTATGCATAGAGTTGCTCATATTATGGCGATTCCATAATATGGGACCGTTCTCCATACATATGGTATCTACCAATAACAAAATTGAATGGAGAATGCAAAACTCTGATCAGAAATGAATTCGGTTCAGAGCTGGCAAAGAAATAGTAAAGTTACTACAAACTATTGAGAGCTCCAGCTGAAGTATATGCATCGCCAGCGCATGCACTTGATCAGGTGAGAGCCGGGCATAATTGCTCTAGCTACCTCGTCTCATACACAACCTCTCACTGAGTATAAAAGGCACTCTCACAGGCAGGTTCAGGACACCAGCACTCTGCACCGCATTAAGTTTGTGGATGCTCCTGGTAGATCAACAGGGGCAAAGCTCTAAATTAAAAGAAGGCTCCTCATTCTTACCACCGTCATCAGTGGTGCCTTCACTGCAGTGTAAGACTTTTGACTACACCAACCAAACCAGGATGTGAGAATGGTGGTGTTTTGTAATGTATTACGAGACTTGCCGTACCATGACAGAAACGGTGGTAACAACCACTGGACGCATCCAGCGACACTGAATTTATGTTTTGAATGTAGTCCAGACAAGGACATTGCGTTACGTATCACAATCGTCTTGTACCGAGAAATGATTTGATATAATATGTACTTACCATCTCTACGCAATGGAGGCATCCGTTACTCTCACAGCACAAACAATATAATGGTGATACAGTGCACTTCTGATTATGTGCTATGTATCACAATCTATTGGCCACCAGATACGGCTCTATTTGGCACTGTATTTTAGTATGAAACATACCGGCCAGCATCCTGCAGTAATTCTTCAGGTGGCAGCTACACCGTGCATCAACTTACACCATAAGAAGATGGTGTAAAGACTACATGTGATGCTTAAATTGCACTGATGACTAATAGGTACACTACATAGGGACATATCATAGTTACGTTATGCCGTTATTGATAAATAAAGTACCATACAATGTGGTATCGCAAGGTCGGATGCAACCTCCATTTTAGAACGATATTGTATATAATGTTATGCATTGTAAACGGTGCCAACAAATAAACGGCACCGTAGGCTAAGTTGGCCATATACGTCAATGAACGTATACTTGTAATTAGGCATTCTGCCCATATTATTAGTTAGCAGTAAAAATTAGAAAAATATTTGGACCGCAGTACACCTAGGTTACACTATACATCAGCAACAAATGCATCACCATGTTTTCTCCCAACGACACCAATTTTACAATAAGGTCGCTGTTCATGCTCTTGCCAGAGAACATGGCATGCTACCGTTAAACCTAGAACTACGCTAGCTCAATAGAATAGGTTTATAAGCTAGCCAAGGGGGATTACTCTACAAACAGAGAATGGTGAATAAAAACTCTTCTCTACGGTCAATAAGACCATTTAATGAACAGTACTACTGATTTTCATAGTTGGCCGTCCATGGTAAGGCCTCCGAAATTGAAGAAAAGGGTAACTGCCTTTGACTTACGCTTCTCTGGTCATCTGGCCGAAAAAATTGTTTGAATTCCCACCGTCAGAATGGTTAGGACCATCTCAAGAATCTACAGCAGGTTTCTAGCCGGCCAGAATCAATCTGTTGTTCACATACATATCGGATACCTATTAAACAAGACTTTATGCCAAAGTAGGAAACACTGCAAAATATAAATAAGGCAATATTATTGCTGTCTCAGCAGTGTCCTTTGGGCAACCTTCTCCGAACCTAAAGCTGCTAAATGGTAACGCCAGGGTACGTATCTCATACCACGAAACATCAGGTGACGGATAGAGACACGGATCACCATCTAACCCCTGACGGTGACTGGGTGAGGCCTTAGAGCTCACCACGCCCTATGGGAAAGCCACCATACATGGGAATACGTTTCTCTCTCCCCACTGTAACAAGACTAAGAACCGCTTTCTAAACACGCTTCCATCAATGTGATTTGTTCATGTTTGTGGTTGTGATGTGATATGTGAAAGGATCGCTCTGCGGCTCTGAAGCTACCACAACACAACATGTTGCATGCTGTCGGTCTGAGGAGAGATGCTCAGTGGGGTATCAGCAACGGTACCGAACATCCTCGCCAGGAGACATAAATTGGTGCTACGCCATTTGCGGCCAAAAAATCTGTGTTTGGACTCAAAACTTAAAAGTAAGCTTAGGCTCACACAAGGTGTGCAAAACTAAGAACGGTACCAACTAAAATAGATCTTTAACTCACACAAGATGACGGTGCTGAACTCCATAAGAAACAGCCACCCCATCTTTATATATGCACGGCGACCAGTTTTATCGCTCTCCTTCTCCGCTTCAGCATTGAAGGCATTTTTCTTTTTGACGGAGGCCCGCATGAGGCATTTTACTCTCGCAAAATTTTATATTCTCAACCTTGTAGATGCTAAGGATATTTTCCTCCTCATTATGTTACTGTAGGATGTCTCTCTTGCTGCCTGCACACAAACGGTGAGAGTATATCCAGCATTCCTTTACATTTCTATTTTCAGCTTCCGACCGGTTGCCTTCTCACAAAAATTTCCTTTCAAACAAACGGCAAGGATGCAGTCATCATTGGCACTAAAGTGGTATTGGTTCCCCATTTTCCCTCGCATCGTTATGGTCAGTTGTCTCCCCCCTCCCTCCCTCCCCCCCCCCTCTCTCTCTCTCTCTCTCTCGCGGCCGTTTTCCATGCGAAGCATGGTGCTGTACCGTCGTATATTTCCTCACAAGCAAACGGTAAAGATACAGTCATCCTTGGCACCGTAGTGGAATAGGTTCTCCATTTTTCCCCTGCATGTTAATGTAGGACGGTCCCTCTCTCTCCCATCTTCTCCCTTCCTCTGCTACGGCATTTTATGCATTTTCCTGTGACGGAGGCCCGCGCAAGGCACTTTCCTCTCGCAAACCAATACATTTTGGCCAGCCTGAGGAGGATATAGTTTATTTAAACCAATTGACGGTGCCCTGCCCGGACTCTCCCCCACAGGGTACCTTTCTCGATACATCTATATATGACTAGATCGGTTAGGTACCACTGGCGAGATATAAAACTAACACACCACATTTTGTTCTTACATACACTGTTTTAGGTAGCAAGCAAAGAACAAAGGACCGTTTGCTATTTTAAAGTAATTAAAGTAAATTTGTGTGCTACCACCGTTCGTTCCACCATGGAGATGACGGCTAGACACACCGGGGACACGAACAGCCAGGACGATACGGTGGTGTTCCATTTTCGCAGCAATGGCTGCACAATCTCACTGGAACGTAAACGTTTCACCGGGCCTGAAGGTCGGTATTTGTGGACACCGGAGATGTGCGGCGACCGCTCCCCAACCCCGAGGCTGACTGGCCAGCAGCAGCAGTGGCTGTGGCGGCACCACCACCCGGCAG